>RJWT010001341.1:0-23484 GCA_004365215.1 Cuniculus paca | reverse complement strand
AATCTGTGGGTGGGTCACAATTTCTGAATCTATGATTTCTGACCTAGGTACATCTAGCACTCATTTAAGCCATGTCTTCTGACTTCTTCCTGGGATTCTATAATTATCGCAGGCAGGCAGCAGTGATAGCTTTTCTTTTAGTTTATTATGTAAAAAGATCCCTATAAAAGGATGAGGTCATAGCATAAGAGCTAGCAGAGCTCAAGAAGCTTCTAGCTAAATGGATCCTCCAAGAACCTTTCTGTTTGTTTCATTAGCGACTTCCTGAAAAAATCAGGCCAAGGGACAGAGCTTTGATTGGTAAGTGTTGGAATTTAAATTTAAATGAAAACTTAAGTGTTTTATTTATTTGGTCCACTGAGTATTAGGAGTAGATTAACCACAGGAAGAATTTAGAGTCATTAACAGTTTATTGAACAGTGATATTTTGAGCACTTGTGTAGTTCTGGCTCCCATCTTTGGCATCCCTTCCTGTCTTCAAGCTCTTCAGTATTCCACTATGGGGAAACTATCATTTTCTTGCTCAGCCTGTACCCCTTCAGCATCTAGTTTACTTCTTGTATGTAGTAGGTAAGTTTTCATGATTTCAAGGGTTTGCTCACTCTGGTCCCATAACTGGAATGCTTTCTCTAATGTCCTTTCTGCTGTCTGCTGGATGATCTCTATTAGAGCCATTAAGGCCCAAATCAAATTGCAGCTTCCCTGAGATATCATTTTAAACTCAGTCTGTTTGAGTTAGTTTTCCACTCCTTTGCTCCAACACCAGCTTTTTCAGGTTTTAAATAAAATTCTATCCATTGTTCTGAAATTTCAGTTTTACATTTTTATCTCCCTAAGGCTCATTAAAGTCATGGATATTTTCTTATTTTTCTTTGATAATCCTTTAATTATTCCAGAGTTTGATATTCTACCCCAAATCCAGATCCCATGTGTTTTTTGCAACTAGTGATAATTTCTTTTATCACTTGTATTTTATCTTCTTAATAATAGGTCTGTCCTATGAATTTATAAGTCTACTAAAATCTTACAACACAGAAAAAAATTCTTCCATTGACTGTTGGTTTCTGTCTCTGTAGAGAGAAAAGAGAGGCATTGGCTACTGCTCTTTTACCCATCCTTTCTTAACCAAGTGCTCTACACTGTATGTTTCTACTTACTCATGTCCCATTCATAACTTAATCTCTCTCAAAGAATCTTCAGTTCCTATCAAGCTGTTGAAAATTGTCTACCACTTCTGTATTCTTAAGTGCAATAGGCATTTTGAGTCTTTATCTTGTTGTATTACTCTGCTGCTTTTGAAAACTGAGAACCTTCTCCTCTTAAAAGTCTATACTATTATTGCCTTTCATACAGTCTCTTCTCAATTTACTTTTTGGGCTTTTCCTCTTTATACTGCCTAGATATAAGCATTTCTTATTGTTTGTTACCATCACTCTTGACTCACATATTTACTGGGTAGTCTCATCCACTCCAAGGCCTCCAGCCTACTAGACTATAATGATTTACAGATCTTAACTTCTCACCTTGTCTTCTCTCTCATTTGATCTTAAGGATTCTGTTGACTATGGGAAGTCCTGACTTGACTGTTCTACAGACAACTCAAACTCAGCATATCCAAGAGAGAGTGTTTCATTGTTAAGGTTAAATTCATTCTTTTTTTATTATTGTTTATGAGCATAAATGCAACCATCATGAAACTTGTCACCAAACTGAAATAACGATCATAAATACCTTTTCCTTGCCCCACCCAACCACCAACTATTGCTAACTTTGATCCTTAATTTTCCCTTGAAATATAAGATAGTTTGTTGAGACCATACATTACCTAATCTACTGTAATAGCCTATACTATTTTATTATTTTCTCTGTTTAAATCATTCCACTACATCCGGTAGTTGAAACAATCTCTCAAAAATGTAATTCTGACATAGAATTATCCTGTTTAAAAGCTTTCATTTTTTTCTCTATGATCCCATGAGGCAGATCCTAACTGTTGATTTGTAACATTCATTCAATCATTCATTCATTCATTCATTCATTCATTCAGTGAATGCAGATTTAGGGTATGATTGGCACTAGATACTGGACATATACCAGGTGGGGAAAGGAATCTCTCTGTTCAAAAAATAGCAGTTATTGGTAAAGATATGACTGTAAAACAAGTGACCTTGTATAGTTCTTGCTTCAATTTTGCCACTGGTTGCCTAAAAATTCTCAGTGTAGTAGCTATGAAATGTTTGTAGACCCAGTATACACACCACACTCCTTCATTCTTCTTCACATGCTTCTTCTGATCTGAGATATAGGGCTCATTTTCTGTCACCTCAAAAATGCCTCTTTGTCCCAAGGCCTCACCTAGAAGTCATCATTAAGAAGTGTTGTCAGAGACCCTCATTGGATACTGTATGCCCTACAGAACCTTGCACATTCTCTCTTTGCCCTACTATTACATTATATTGAAGTCACTTGTTTCTGTATCCATCTTGTACCCTAGATTGTGGAAACCAATTAAAATCGCATGAATTCAAAAGATATTTGTTGACTTTTACTAAACTGGCACAAAATAAACACTCTAAAATACTTACTTCACATCTCCTTTTGAAAAATCTCCTGCAGAGACTGCTGATACTCTGGGTAAAAAACTCAAAAGGCAGGAATTTAGATCTTCGTATTTCTAAATGTGGCTCATATGAAATATTTATGGAGAAAAGGATGCTGCACATAAGTTATACTTATATTGCTAATTTTAAAAGTAATACTTAGGATCACAAAATAAGTATTGCACATATTTCAATTTTTATTATTTATTTCATGGTCCACTCTAGATCAACATTTCTAGAAGTTTCACACCTCAGTTCCTTATCAACCACTCTCTTCATTTTACCATCTTTACAATAGATTTGTGCTAGTTTATGACTGTCAAAATTAGTAATCTACCTTTAGGGATAATGTGATTTTCTAACACAGGGTATTAAAGTCATGAGTCATAGAATTTAGTAGTGGGTGTTCTGGAAGTTACATTCTACCATGTTTAGATGATGTAGCATTGGAAAAGTAACTAGATTTTAAAGGAGGGCCTATGTTTTGTCATATGCAAAGTAAAAATAATGCTATTTATCTCATAGAATTGTTATCTGTATTTAATGCCAAGGAGCATGAGAAAGAGTCTGGAAAAGCATCCTTACTAATGCATTTAAAATATAATACGAGGCATGAATAGTCTATACTAACAATAAAAAATGGGGGTGGGCATTGCCAGTAGAGGAAACACCATCAGCAAAGGTACAGAGAGGCATAGAGGTTTTTACTGCCTTTCACCAGTACAATTAGGAAGAAATTTTTGAGAACAGGATGAATTGATGGGCTGTGGATAAGTGGGAGTAGAAAAGAGATCCAGGTTAGGAGGTCGGAAGATTCCTCCTTGACTAGTACTTTTTGAAGATCAGGCATCCATGCTCTGTAGGTTTCACAGGTATTTTGTGCTGACTTCCTCTTGCTGCCATTTGAGGCATCTTTGAACTTCTTCTTTGAGATGGCTTTCTAGTGATTCGTTTGATGTGGGAAAATGTATCTCTTCTCAGCTGCTTGCTTTGTACTTAGGCTCTTGGTCAATAGCAGGATGACTCCAGTTTCCCGTTGTTGGGACTCCTGTCCCTGTGGGTTGGGATCTTGGTCAACCACACTGTTTTCTCCTGTATGTGATTCACTTTTTATCCATGGCTATTGGCACAGTCCTTTTTCCCATGAGCCAGGCAGTTAACTCCCAAATTGCTGACCATGCTGTGCTGCTGGGCTTCAGCCTCCTCTGTTTCAGTTCCTCTATCATTCCTTCCTAACATGTCTTATTTTGTGAGTTAAGCAACCATCCACCATGTTTCCCTCAGCTCCAGCGGACATGCACAGTGCTGTTTGAAAGGTCATGTTGAAACTGGAGGCAAAGGACATCTATCCCCTTCCCACTGCCTGAGCAATTTAGGGGCTGTGAGGGGTTGCTTAGCACACTGTCAATTTCCATTCCAACTTCACTCCTTCTCCCAGGGTCTTTTTTCTGCTGCAATGCGAGTGAGAGATGAGGAATCTCCAAAGTACACTTTGGCTACCTTTTCAAAGGCTCTCTGTGGTGCTCACCCACCTCTCTTTGCAGTGTGGTTGGTATCTGAGGGTTAGGCACCAGTTGAAGACTAAACTAGCTGCGTTTTCAAGTCTTGTTTAATACTTACCTGAATCCAAAGCGATGCTCCTTCCTCTGTTACTGTTCATATCTTACTGATGAAGGAACTGAGGCACAGAAAGGTTAACTGACATATCTGAAATCTTTCAGATTTGTAGATCAGGATCTCAGTGAGAAGTCTAACCTGGATTCCAAGTTTGGCAATGAAGGGCCAGGTGAGAGCACAGGCTTGGCTCAGGGGCTTTGTGTTCCCTTCAGATACACTCATCAGCTTCCTCTGGGATTCTGAGAGTGGAGGAAGGGGGAGACATTTCCTTCTACCCTCCGGCCCAGAATGTGGGCCATGGCCCAGGAATCCATGTGGAAATCTCTAGATGGTGAGCTTGGTAACAGCTGCTGGGAAGCTGTTCTCTCTCTCCTCTTCCTCCTAAGCATGTGTCTCGGATGTAAATAATTTATAGTGCCAACTGTCAGAGAATGTAGAGAGAGAAATGTGGAGATCAACTAGTGAACTTCACATGCCGGGTCACACGTGTTCAACAGATCCCCACCCCATCCCCAGAGAGAAAGAAATGTATTTGAAGTTCTTTCACTTGCTCTAAAATAATATTTCAACACGTACCTAATATCAAACATTAGGGCAATATTTTACATTGTATTCACATAAAGCTTCTGAAATACTGTGGCCGTGTACCGGTATTTATACTTACAGCACCTCTTCATTTGGTCCACATTTCAAGTGCTTGATGGACCCATGTAGCCTGTTGTTCCACAGGTAAACAACACAGCCTTTCCCAACTTTGTTATTGGCTAGATCGTGGTGTTGGGCCTATTCCTTAACCTTTATGAACCTCAGCTTTCCCATTTCTGCATGTGTAAAATGGGGACCATAATGCTCTTATGGTTTTGCCACAAGTTCACAAAAGCAGCCAGTGTAGTTCTTGGTGTATAATAAATGCTTGTGTAATACACAAATCCTTTCTCAAAGTGTCTTTTCCTGCAGTTAAACTATGAGCTTCCTATGGAAGATTTAATTGCGACCCAGCCTTTAACTACTCTGAGCCCCTGTAATCCTAATCCTCTCCTTCCCTTCCTTCCACTAACATCTAAACCTTGAAACATCTGCAGTGCTTGGCTCTCATTTCTTCAGGTCTCTCCTTGAACTCTCTTTATCAGATATTCTTCTCCTGAGCACCCTGCATAGAAGTCCACACCCTTACTCTCATGTTCTGTCTACCCACTCTGACTTCCTGTAGAGTACCCTTCACCACCATGGAGTGACTGGCCGTTTGTTTGCTGCTTTCTTCCCCCAAAAGCAAACCAACTCTTCCAAGAACTCTTGGTTGAAAATGATTCCTCTGACCCCTATTCTTCCATGGAGTTTTAGTCTTTCTTTGTAATGTTTATGGAGCATATCTTATAGTAGAGTTTCTTATGCATGTGAGTGGCTCCTCAGTTAAAAATTGAATCTCTGGAGGGAAGAGATGAGGGTGGAATATAGTAGAAGTTGTACAGATTTTTAATGAGATGCATAGTTTAGAATCCTCTCTCTCTCTGTCTCTCTCTCTGTCTCTCTCTGTCTCTGTGTGTGTGTGTGTTATTGGGAATTAAGTCCAGGGCCTTGCACTCTTGCACTGATCTATGTCCCCAGCTCTTTATTTTATTTTATTTTATTTTTTATCACCAAGTTTTCCAGGCTGGAAAACTTGAGCTTTCATTTCTCCTGACTCAGCCTCCCAGAGTGCTGGCTTTTCCTGTGAGAGAATCACCACATCTTGCTCTCACATTTAAGAGCTGTGAGCTTGAGAAGGCTTTTCAGTGCTCACCTGTTAATTGGAACATCTGTACCCACCTTGTGGAATATGCCTTTATTAATGTCTACTCTAGACTGAATGCTTTGCTTTCTATTTAGCATATGAATGATTTTAAAGCCACATACATAATAGATGTTCAATAAATATCAGCCATATGACTCATTATTTCAAATTCCCAACATACTTAGTGCTAATATTGTTTTGTATGCAGAATGCAGATGACAGGGTGTGTCATCATATCTTATATGATGACATTTAGATAATAAATGTGCTTGCCTATTTTCTACCCCACCAAACTACTTCTTTTAGAATATACTGTACTTTCTAACAATTTTAGTTAAATTTTTTTATGCTGTGTGGATGATTGTGACTTTCTAAGTTAACAGAGATGTGTTCTGACTTCTTCCTTGAAGCACTCATCCCTGCATGCTGAAATGTACTTTTATCACAGATTCCCCCAAAAGAAACCGAGTTCAAATGAGGCCACCTACACCCATGCTTACAGCATGGCAGATTGAGAACTCTTAACCAGGAACCAGGAGACAGGAATCCCACTTCACCACTCAGGTCATGACATGTACAAAGTGGATCGCAGGATGGTTTATCTTTGTACCATGGGCATGCTGGATCCAACATGCTTTGTTTTGGGGGCTGTCTTGTGTGTTTTAGGGTGTTGAGCAGCATCACTGGCCTGTATTGATGAGATGCCAAGAACAACCCCTTAATCGTGGGACAATCAAAGATAGCTTTTCCCTGAGAAACACTGGGCTAGTGAGTTCAAAGCATAGCTAATTCTTGGAGTGTAGGCTGAGGTCTCTCTTCTGCACACACACCTGCACAGATGCACATGGACCCAGACCCACATGCATCCACACCACTGCCGTACATAGCACCTACCTCCATTTCCACCTGTGAAAGCTGCGAGGTTCCCTATATTATTTCCTTGCCATGACAGTGAACATTTTCTCCCCGGCTGCCCCTGCACCCACTCACAGCAGAAGCTCGGTGGAAGAGCTGTCTGAGTGACATGCTGTGATTTCAGCGCACTGCAGCTCACCACGGGGATCTCTGAACAATCACTCCCCCCCACCCCGCTTGCCACTCTGGTGCGTTCTGGCAGACAGTCCTGGCAGCTGTAGCTGTTACAGTTCTGTGCTCAGCACGTACGGCTTTGTTTTAGGCTCTGAACAAAACTTCGGGCTGTAGCTGTTTACTGCCCACTCCTCTGCACATGTGCCTTTCTCCTTTGCCCTGACAGCTGGGACTGGCAGAGACAATCAGATTTTTGTAGCAACTCGTGATCAAACGCTGCAGTTGGGCAACAGAGAGGAATATGCAGTTGGGCAGGAAATCTACATCTCTTTCATTTTTTTCCCCCCTTTACTTTACTTTTCTCCCATACTCTTTCCCCTGGAAGAGTAGTTAAATAGATATCATATTTAGTTACGTGTATAGATGGCTTCACGGTTGACGAAATGGTTATTTTCATATTTTTAAATGATTACCATGAAAATCTGAGATGAGGAGAGGACAGGGCTGTTCAGTCACATGGTTAACCAAGAGTAGAAATAGCTTAGAAAAGGTTTTTTTCAGCTTAAGACTTACAGCCCAATGCATAAGACAGATCTAGAAATAAAGATGTGTGATACGAGATAGTAAGTGCTGAGATACAGTCGTAGCTTATGGGTAGCTAGAGCTGGGTGGGAGGAATCACATCCTTTTTAAGGCAAGGGAATAGGAAGAGGAAATGACAAGTGAGGACATAAACTTAGGTAGCTACTGAAGGATAAATACCCTTAAGTGGCCAGGCCTGGAAATAATGAAAATATAAACATTTCTTAGTAGAAAGTAAGTAGACACTATCAGTATCAATATTCATATCATTATTATCCTCTTAATCATTCATGCCTTTTATCAAGCACATACTATAGGTCAGGCATTCTTGGGAGTACTTTACATAAATCATATCATTTAATTATCATATGATTTTTGAGTATAGGTGTTATCGTTAACTATATTTTACAGTTGAGGAAAACAAGACACCAGAGAAGTTAAATAGATTATCTGGGACAATATGGTTTAGAATCGAAGCCACCAGATTCAAAACTTCCTTCCAATATGGAGAAAGATAAATAAGCGTTTTTACAATAAGCAGGGTAAGGTGGACAAACAATCCAGTGTTCTGTTAGTAAGCAGACAATGAGAAGGTAGGAAAAGAAAGCTTGCTAGTTTTCCAAAGGCTTGCCATGGCCTTGTGATTTGTGTGCTTACCACAGGGAACCCCTGGCTAAGGGGTCTCCTAGACCCAAACAGTTGTCAGCACATCGCTACTATGCTGTGATGCACTCAGCGGAGGAGCTGTACAAGGGCCCACCTAGCCCATTGCCCTTTAACTTCCCTTTTGCATGCCTGGCAGCTCAGAGACAATAGCAGGTGTCTTGTCTGGTCACAAGTTTCCTTGGGGTTTGAGAGAACTCCCAGTCAGTTTGGTGGAAGTGGAGTCCACCAAGAGCGGCAGCCTAGGTAGCCAGAGTGAAGATCCAGGAGGAGCCTTGTGCATTCTGATCACATGAAATCAAAACTTGTACTCAATGCCTACACATCTGCATGAGAGGAGAAGATAGATTAACTCTTGTTTATTAAGTGCCCATCAGGAGAGGCATATCATTTGCATATCATAACTTGAGTTATGTCTCCATGCCCCTACTTTGCTACATGAAACACAGGGTCTGTGTTAATGCATTTCTTTGTTGAACACATGTTCCCTCAACATTCGTGACTCCCGCTTGCCAAGACACTGGCACTGAAGCATGTCCTCACTTTGACAAATGAAACTCAACTCCTAAAGACTGAGCAGTTTGCACACCTTCACGCATCTTACACAAACAGCAAGACAAAACAAGAATGTGGGCAGAGGTCCCTACAGAGTCTGTACTTTTAATCAGAACTGTTTACGACTTTCATAAACTGTAAAGCATTCTACTGATACATGGCATTATTAGGAAGACGTGTTAATATTTTTTTCTCTTTCATTGTCTTTCTCTCCCTTTCTCTTTCCTCTCTTCCTCCTTTCTTTTTGATTCTTTCCTCTACAGGACTCCACAGAATGGAGCAAGAATGAGAGGAAAAAGGCCGGCAGAAAAGCATGAACTGGAGGTTTGTTGAGCTCCTCTACTTCCTGTTTGTATGGGGCCGTATCTCAGTGCAGCCCTCCCGCCAGGAACCAGCTGGGACAGACCAACATGTCTCCAAGGAATTTGATTGGCTTATTTCAGACAGGGGGCCTTTCCACCACTCCAGGAGCTACCTATCCTTTGTGGAAAGACACCGTCAAGGATTTACAACCAGATATAAAATATACAGGTACGATCTAGTCTAAGCTAGCCCTTGCCTTTCTTCTTCTTGTGCTTTGTGGGTTCAGGCAATGACATGACCCTTACTGTGGAGGGTTCTGGGTCAAGAGTGGGTGCCCCTTTGGTGGACCGCTTTTTGCTTCTTACTCTTTTTTTAAATCATCACATAAAATATTACTGATGATGAGCTAAAGATGAAGCACCCAATACTTATGCAATAGTTTCTGTGTGCTAGGCATGGTGCTTCCTACTTAGGGCACTTTACCTTACTTAAATCTAATAATGATTGATTGTAGATTTTGGTTGTTTTTCGTACTTTATAACTTTGATAATTGAGTCTCAGTTATGCTACATAATGTGCCAATAGTTACATAGTCAGTAAGTGCTAAGACTAAGACTCTAAACCTAGTTTATGTGTATCCATAGTCCTGATAATTCTCCTCAAACACATCAGGATAGGTAATATTGTTTTGCAAATGCTATTAATGAGTCCAGTGTCTTAGCTAAATATTTTCATACATTTGGAAAGAATAGAGAGACTTAATGACCAACTCTTTTTTTTTTCTTAGCAGTTCTGGACTGATTCTTGCCTTATGCTAATTGTACCTAACCAAAAAGGACTTAACTCTCTATAGGGGAGAAGATTTTTCTGACTCACTGAAGGTGCAATAAGTGAGACCATGCAGTACACTGACAATGAGCACACTAACAGGAGAAAAACCATTGTAATGATGTGCATGCATCCTACAAATTATGAATCCTACGAATTATGTTACTTAATGAGAGGCCAGGCATTTTAAGTTTGCATAGCATTGTGAGCTATACAGAGGAACTGGGGTTTCAGTTTTTGGAGGTGTGGTGACAACACAAATTATGGAGTGTGAGGGGGATATTGCATGGAGAAATACTTTTGTATTGATGTGCCATTCAAGTGTCTCTGATAATAAAGATCATTTCTCCAAGCAGCCCATTGCAGCATTAAGTGTACCATTGTGATAAAAGCTGTCTGGGCTACTGCCTCCTGTCCTAGTAGTCCCTTGTTGATGAGATTCTTGGGTGTCACGTCAATTGAGCTTCTTTTTGGAGGGTCTCTGTGTAGGCACACAAAGGAACTTCTACAAAAGTTCCACCTTGCACTTTTTAGAAAAAAATTAGTGACACATGTTTGCAGTACGTAATGCTTACATTCATTGTGGGGAGTTGTACATACACATAACACATTATAATTCTTTTCATGTCCTTTTCCCCTCCCCTCCATTCTCCTTCCTTCCATGTCTTGGTCTCCTCATTTGCAAAAGATCTATCTTTCTGTTTCTGATTATCTGTATTTTATTTTGCTCTTTAATTTATTTATACCTTGTGTTTCTCATATAAGACAAACCATGCAATATTTAAACTCATGTGTTCGATTTATTTCCCTTATGTTTTGAGGGAGAAAGAGAGACCAGAGGCAGAAGGGCAGGAGGAGGTCAGAGAGACTTAATCCAGAGAATTCAGTGTGGAAAACTGCTATACTTTGGGGGGTATTATTTTATGAGTGCCATAAGCCCAAAGTCTTTTATTATTATTTGAAACTGTCTTTTCACATTCCACTTAATCACTGTCTCCTTGACATATTCACATCTCTCTATATTTATTTCGCTTTAATTACAAAGTATTTAAAGTGCAGTATATTATTGTATTTCTTTCTTATCTCACATAAAGCTGTTTGAGGAAAAGATACATGTGTGTATATATACACATATACACACATACACAAACTTTATTCATTTCTGGATTCTCAGGGTGATTTTTCTTGGCATTGTTATCATAAGTACACAGTAAATATTGTAGACTTGAATTGCAGAATGCAAAAAACTCCTTGGAGCTTTTGTCTTAATGTCAAGGAAGAAAGGGCAAGCCCTACCATTTCTGTGCCAATTAGAAGAGAGAGACAAAACGTAGTGCAAGAGAAAACTCTGGCCTTCGGTTAAAGAGCCTTGAATTAGTTGATCTGAAAAGTAGGCACGTTTTACTTACACAGTTTTAGTATTGTGCACTGGAGATGAGTGATTTTACTAGCTTTAAATACCTGTATTTCTATACCGAATATGGAAAACTTACTGGTGACTAAGGACTTACAATGGTTTTGTCTATGCAAGAGTTTATGGTTTGTTTCTATGGGCCTTAAAGAATAGTAAAATATTAGAGAGTTAGATTTCTCTGGGAATTACAAAATGTAAGAACACAAATAGAGTGAATATAGGGTGGGTAAAAGAAGGAAAAAGTAGAATGAGATATATGGGAGCATTTCTTCTCTCAAAAGAAAAGAGGGAAGAATATCACAATTTTAAATGATTAATTCAAAGGTTTCCCCTTGAGAGAACTATCTCAAAGTCACCTAAAATAATAGTTCTTGTCTTAATTTCAATTTTGGGACCTTAAAATATTTTTTGGCAGACTATAGCCATTACTGTTTGTGATTATGCATAAGCCAACCAAAGGTGTTCATTAGTTCTTGATTTGAGGGGCATGTAGCTTTGAGATACTGGGTTTGGTGAATAGAAGAAATTGTGGAAATCTAGATAAGTACTCTGTGGTTTGTAAAATAATAACTTCTTGTGTTTATATCTGACTTTCTCTTCCTCTCTCAAGGACACTTTAAGATTGAGATGAGTAGAATTTGTATTTCCATTTTAAAGTTGATTTGATGAGTGACTTGAGCAAAGACAAGTAGGGGACTGGCTTAAAGCAAAGTGTCGTTATGCATCCATAATCTCACCAATGAATATTCTAGGATTATAGGTATACATTTCTTATCTACTAATGTTTCTTAGCAAATGCATTACACTTGATCCTATGCTAGAGAGAGTGTTAGCTAGTCTAAGGATAAATACTCATAACATGTCGTCGTGGGGTTGGCTATAGTGTGATTTTTAAGGGGAGGATTAGCCCATTTAGATGATCAACATGTATATGCTGTTGCTATCAGATGGACTTATATTTAAATAGGCCCCTAAATTGAGACATACTAGCAGAATGTGGAAGGTAGTATCTTTTTATTGAGCATTTATGATGTTCTGGAAAGGGAGAGCATTTAGTCCTCACTATATCCTGAGTTGGGCAGTGCCTTGTCAATTTTTAGATGGAAAACCAGGGCTACTGGAGGTTCAGTGTGTTGCTGAGGTCACCCACTCAGTAAGGAGTGGAGCTCGGGTCTAAACCCTGATCTATCTAACTTCAAAGTCTTCCTTTCAAAGACATTGGTAGATACTGCACCCAATACTCATGACTTCAACTTGTAGAATGTTTGCGAGTTCTGAAAGGGCTGCCCCAAACATTCTTTGCTGAAACTACCTTCAGAATGTTTTTCCAAACACTTTTGGAAATGTTGAGAGGGAAAAGTTGTTAGTGAGATTAGGAATCAGGACATCTGAATACTGATTCCATTTCTCCGTGCACTGATCTTGTTAAGTTAGGCAGAATTCCCTCCTTTCCTAATGACACTTCCCTTATCTATCAGATGATCCAGTCGATTTAGATCAGTAGTTTTCAGCCTACGAAATGCTATTTAAAATGCTGAGGATTGATTAGAGTTACCATAGAAACCACTGCAGTGTGAGGAGAGGGGCAAAAGGGTTCATCAGGCAGGACTCCCAGCACTCCACTTCTCTTGTGAAGAAAAGATTTGCATCTGCTCTGAGTTGAGTTTTCATATATGCTTTATTTTGGATTCTACTGTTTAAAAAATTTGCAATCATCTAACAAGCTCATTTCCAAGATCCTTTTTAGTTCCAAAATTAAGTATACGATTTAACCAAGGTCGCATGGTTAATTAAATGATGGAGTTCAGCCTGGAATCCAGGCTTTTGGTCATCTAGTTATTTCTTCCTTTCTTTACTTAATCCTCAGATAATTATTAGAACCTGTTTACTGGCCTAGCACTGTATTTGGGGCCAATGATATGTAGAATAAACATGGTCCTCCATCTCAGAGGAGAGACACTCAGCATGTGCACTCAGACATATATTCACACATTTACATACATAATAAGTTCTACAAAGAGAAAAGTGCAGGATAGAAATCATAAATACTGCGTGCATTCATTTGGAATGTAATCAGATGCAAGGATAAGGTGAGACTTGTTTCATATTATGCACATGGAAACATGTACATCTAGATCTCCAGAGACAAGTACTCATTCAGATGCAGCCATCACAAAAAGCCATCTGAGAGATGTACACTGGGACAGTTGTCAATGAATACTTCTTCCTCCCCGAGTGTCACTTTGTTGAAACTAAAGCATTTCTAATGAGTCCTCTGTGATATATGCTAATGCGGACTCAGAACATTAGGGACTTGACACTGCATCATAAAAGAAAAACCTTCCTACTAGACAGCCATATCATCTGATGTTGGAGAGCCTGCTTCCCTGAGATATCCCAGGTCTCAAGTCTCAACCAGTTACCTCTGCTCCAGGATCCAGGCTGGAGCTCTGGGTGATTGGGAAGCTCCTGAAAGCAGCTAGAAGAAAAGTCCCCTCTTCACTAACAAAATTAAAACCATCATCTGTGTCTTTCATATGCACATAGAGGCTGGCGTCAGTTCAGGGAGTCATGGTCCACAGGCACTGCCAGTGTTAAAATGGGGAATCTGTCAACCTAAATCCTGGAAGAAGCTCCTTCTCGTGGTGCTTCACAAACCAAGTGATGACGTGTGCAGTGGTTTGGGTGCATACGTTCATACCCTGTCACTTAAGACAGCTTGAGCGAAGGGAGGATAAGGAGAGCTAAGGTGACCTTCTACTTTTGAGTGTGCCAGGAGACAGTGGGAGTGTCACTGGCCTTGGAGTCAGGGAGCCCAGCTCACCTAGCTTTTTCTGCATGATTTTGGCCAAATAACGGAACTTCTTTGAGCATCTATTTCCTCATCTGTAAAATGGAAGAGGTAGGTGAGGTAGTCTCTTAGGTCTTTCCCATCTCTGAAATTCCATGACTTTCTGAAAGATTGTTATTTTAAAATACAGGATATCCAAGTAGTGTGGACACTCTGGGTTTGGAGTCTGGAAACTTAGACTTTGCTCAATTTGAAGTCTCTTTCTAGCTTTCTCATTCTAGGCAGTTCATTCACGGAACATGCATCCACTCATAAATTTGTTAATTTAGAATTTAACACCAAATATATGTCATACACTCTGCAATGAGTTAGCAATACAGATGACCAAAAATAAGCAGTAAGGCGCGTGCACACACACACACACACACACACACACACAGCACTACCACCACCCCTAGCGTCACCAGCACCTACCTCTTTCTGTTGAGCTCAGTATTCAGTGAAGGAAAAAAGTGATGAAAGGTAACAAAATAAACAATTATCATTCTATGAATAGGAATGACCCTTAGATACTCAATTTTCTTCTCTGTAGAAAAGGATAATGACGTCTGCTCTACCTACGAGGTCAAATGACACACAGTTTCTGTGAGAACGCTTTGTAAAATTTAAGCTATAAAATTAAAATTAATTTTATGTGTAAAAATATTTCATTAGGCTTCTAAATCATCATTCAAATAAAATAATTTGTTTTGATTTTTTTGTACTTCCTGATAAGACCACACATACATTAGTCATTAACTACTTACAGCCATTAAATGGAAATACTATTATTGCCACATATTATGAATGGAAAATTAAGACACTCAAAGGCCAACCAAATTGTGTCTTGTGACTAAAGAGTGGCAGAACTGGAACTCAAAAGCAAGCACCTGAAACTCTACCACATGAGTCTTTCATATACTGTTATGATTCTCCCTGTTTCTTAGTTACCTGATTTATTTCTAAATACTGAGAGATTTCTTTGACTATAGATAAGTTGCTACCTCTCCAATACTCAGTTTTCTCATTTGTAAGATGAAGATGATATTAAGTGCCATGCCTGATGTAGTTGTGGTGAGAATAACATGTGTATTAAGTATATAGACCTTAGGATTTTATAGAAGCTTCATCAATACAAGTTTCCTTCCCATTCTAGAAGCTGAGTGCATTATTTCTTTTCTTTTCATGATAATTTAAAGGTCAGTTTGATCTGACAGTGTTTGCTTCATCCTTATTGAATTTTGAGTTTTATTTCTGTCAAATTTTTCTGACTTCGAGATCATCAAGAGTTGCTATAAATCAAGCAGTTATTTCAAAGGCGGATTTAACAGAAGAATTCTGGGACCACTTTTAGGCTTTGTCACGAGAGGCAGGGCATGGGAGAGAAAATGGTGCAGAGACTCACTATTTCACAATAGGTGGTTTCTTATTGAGTGGCTCTCCCTGTAGATTGTAAAGCAAGTGGTTTGTGGCTTATGTGGCACCTCCCTTTGAACTCTAAATATGCACCTGAAGGCTGAATGTAAATCACATCTTGCTAAACCAATTCTAATTGCCCAGCTGTCTTACATATTTATTTCAGACTAGTATGAATTTCAATTCTGATGTACTGTCTTGATATTCTTGCATGTGTTACCCAAAAAGTGCCTATCATAGGTTTTGTGGTAAAGCCATTTGAATGTGGCTGTGAGATATGGAGATGTTTCTATTAAGATGAATAAGATGTGGTCCTTACCATGCACTCATAATATATATACTTGCATCTCACTATTCCAGGTGCTGTGCACTGGAGAGTTCATGATGTGGTAGATAGATATGAACTCTACCCTCAAGGAGTTTACCGAGATGAGGGTGAGAGAGGAGCCCACCACTGCGATTGGTGGTTGAACTTGAAAAAGGTCTTCAGTCTCTTGATTTCAGATAGAATCCTCACATCATGAGGTGCAAGGACTATATTTCCATTAGTGTATGGAATTAGTAGCCAGGATTTTCAAACATATACTATGTGGATCTCTGCCTCAAAGTGATGCCAATAAGTAATAATAATAACAATGCCAGTTGCTACCATTGAAAACTTAAGTGCTGAGTATTGCCCTGTTATCAATATAGAAATCATTCTGGCATATTTATAATAACCCTGCATAGTTGGTATTGCCATTGTCTCCCTTTACATGATTTGCACAGAATAAGAGAATCCCTGGTGGAGTCTGTCAAGGCAAATTTGATTCCAGAACCTTCATCCTTGACCATGTTAATACTACTTCCCAAATTATATAAATACACATAGGGGAAACCTAAAGTTAATACAGGCTTCCTAATCATAGAGCTTTTATTATTATTATTACACTATGCAACAGTATTTTATCACACTTCTTTAGCCATATAACCTTCAGGTTGAGCAGGGTTGGTAATGGGGGCTCTGTCTGACTTTGGCAACTTGAATTTTCTTCTTTGGACTGCGGGCTGTACCAAAGCACTGTAAAATGGACACCTCTTCTTCAAGGGTCCCTGGCTGAGGCAGCCAGTCATTCCGTGGAGCTTCAGCTGTGAGTGCTTTGGTCTAAATCTTCTGCTTCCTGATTGAAAGTAATGGAATTAGCACCTTCAGTTTTCCTGTCACAAGCATTATCTTTTTTAAAAAAGAAATTCCCATTTACATTTCCTATTTCTAAACTTGGTATTCTACCCTCTGGTTTAGCACATGAAATTAACAGAGGGCGGGGCTGCAGCTGTATACTTCGGGAAGATTTTGGAGATATATATATATATATATATATTTTTTTTTTTTAACTGGGAATCGAACTCGGGGCCTTACGCTTGCCAGGCAGGTGCTTGTACCATTGAACTATATCCCCGGCCCCAAGGTTTAATATATTCTTTAAAAAATGGTTAGACATTAGAATTACCTGCAGAACTCTTAAAAATCCAAAACGCATTGGTCCTTCACCCACATATTTTGATTTAATCATCTAGGATAGACAAAAGGTAGAACCACATCTGTGGTTAAGGGTGATTTTACTCCCTAAAGGAATATTCAGCATAATTCAGGGACATCGTCGTTATCCAAATGGTGGTAGAGATGGGGGTGCTACTGGCATCTAGTGGGTAGAAGCTAGGCATCAGGGGTGGTGCTAAACATGGTACAGTCCACAGGGCAGCCCTCTGCAACAAAGGATTATCTGGAATACAATGTCAGTTGTGCAGAGTAAAATGTTTAAGTTTCGTCATGACGTCCACATACATGTGTCCTATGCCATTAACAACCAGTTTAGACCATGTATAGTAATAAACAGTATCCCCTCTTAGAGCATACCCAGGTGACCCATAAGAAGATAAGAGCAGGAACATATAATATATTCATATCTGTCAGTTTCAACCACTTTAAAGATGGGCAGCAAACTACTCTACCCATCCCATTATTTCTCACTTAATTTAAATTTCAGATCAAAGTCTCCCTGAATAGAGTGCAGTGGAGAAGCATAACCAGCAAATTTCTCTCAAGTTTCTTGGTGTCAATTCAAAGATAATCCCCGGGATTGATTATTTAAAATTGATCTCCCATTTCCAAGAATGATAACTTTATTGCTGCCAAATTGGTACCTTTGCAATATTTTATCTCTTTGCTCCCATGCCATTACTGAACTGACTTCTGTGAGTTGCAAACAAGAGTTTGCTGCAATCTCTCCAGAGCAAATTGTCCAGTTAATCAGGAGCAGTGTCTAAAAATGGACCAGCTTATTCAACCCCTCACTGGGACAGAATGACACAAGGTATTTAAAGTGACCATTTTGGATTTACTATTGTCTTGTTTTGAAGTCCTTTATTGCATCTATTGTTTTGTTTTTATTGTTTCTATTCTATTCTGTTCTGTTTGATATTTACTATGTCCGAAGGTATCTGCAACAATTTCGAAGACAACAAAAGGCATTATGAAAACTGTTGTTGATTTCATAATGTTTTGAAGTCCTGTATTACTTACACTGGCTTGTTTTTGATTGGTTTTATTCTGTTTCATCTTCCTTGGTTTTATCCTCTTTAAAATTAAAATTTAAAAAAATGAAGTGGCACCAAAGATAGCTACAACTCTGATGAGAGACTAGGAGGAGAAATGGAAATAAGAATTTAGGACTTCAGTCTGTGAAGGCCAGATCTTCACCAAGGTAGAAAGAGAGGGGTTGGATCTGTTATCTAGAGCACCTGCAACTCACTCATTTAAAAATTTTGTGAGGATCTCCAAACTCTTGCTGGCCAGGCCCTGCACTGTTTTCTGGGAATTGAGGGATGAAAATATTGATCTTTATCCTCAAGCAGCCAAGAGTATGTTGGGGGAAATCTGACTGAAGGGCAAATTTTCACCATGCCATTTGCTGTTTCCTATTTGATCAATGTCATGGATGTTATGTTTGGGCAGATGAGGGTCCTCGATAGCACTGGGGTGCCGAAGGTGGGAGGAAGGGGAGGAAAAGACCAACCTGAGGAGGCATGCTACAGGGAGATGCACTGAACATAGGCTTGAAGGACTTCAAGAGAAGGTGGTGAGGAGAGTGGCATCTCATGCAGTTGAGGTACCACCTGCAAAGACTCTGACAGCAGAAAGCCTGGGATTGTAAGTGCTAAAGTGTTGTATACTTTGAGTAATACCGATGATAGATCACAAGGCTGGAGGGCACTGCAGAGCCAATGGTGAAAGGCATTTGACATGAGAAGTTTATTTTAACCAAGCTTCAGATTTTAGTTAATTAACAGACTGTTACTAGATAGTTATTAATAATGGTGTTCTGTTGTTTCTGCATTTTGGACCCTAATCCATAGAAAGAAATACATTTTAGTTTGACTCTCAATAGAGGTAGCCAGAGACATAAATAAATGAAAATTCACCAAAGAAAACCTAACCTTATTATCTTACTACATGAGATGCATTTTGATACTTTCTATTCTGTTCCACTCAAATGCAATCTACTCCTTTCTGATGCATTTTTGTTTAAAAAAAAAAAAGAAAACAGAACTGGTGCTTGCCAACAACATTGATCTCAGCCTTTATTAATGAGAAAAGGTCTTGCAGTTTGAAAGACACTGCTTTTGAGTCTATCTGGTGGTCGTATTTTGACCCATGGGAAAATTGTACCATGCTTGATGAACAGTTTTCAGTGACTTCAGGGTATGCAGGTTAGAATCTGTGCCTTACCCAATGTGGGCAACAGGAAAAGAGCGAAGGGTTGGAGACATGAGACTGATAGACATTTAGAAATATTGCTCTGACTGCAGCATGAAGAACAGGTGGAGGAAAAAAGAGAAGAGTTTGGAAGCTGCAGCTGTAATTCGCAGAGAAAGGGAAAGTGGGAGCCAAGACAAAGGCAGAGAAGACGAAGTTCATTAAAACTCAAGTACCACTCAGTGTTTGTTACCAACTCCTGCTGTAGACCTCCTGCTCAGGCAGCTTTTTCCTGTGCTGCACCCGGACTCACCCATCCCAGTTTCGTACTCTGAACCCTTGGCAGGATGCATTCTATTAAGTAGTCTTCTACTGCTGCTGGATACCTTTGTATAGCGAATGAAGGGACCAAGAATGCCCAGGCTTCTGCCTCCAGGCAGTTTCTTTATCTCTCAAGACCTTCCTTCTGGGCACAAGAATTACTGGATCTCATTAGCAGTGGATTTTGAGACAGTCTCAGAAAAGCATTTTGAATTCTACCCTTTATCTCTACTTGACTCATCTTTTCTCACCTTGAAGGAAACTTCCAGCTGCAAGTCAGTACGTTAAGCTTATGTGAGCCCTGAAATGGGTCTCTGTAGCTTTAGTAAGTATTTAGGCTTAGGCCAATCTTGATTTGAATCCTAGCTCTGCCACTTCCCACCCATACAATCTTAAACACATGGCTTAAATTCTTTGAGACTTGATTTCTTCATCCACAAAACAGGATAAATCCCAAGTCTGTTACGAAGTATTAAGAAGAGAACGTATGAAAGCATTTGGCACAGAACAAATGTTTAAAGACTAGTAGCTAAAACAAACATTAGAAGCACCGATCCCTGGAAATTCAGTTACAGGGATTCTGAGGAGTCTTAAAGAAACCTTCAGCAAGAGATCACATTGGCCTATATGTTCTGACTCTGTGCTGCTGAATGGTTTGGAAAGCACTCTGTGAAGGAAGCATTTGCTTTATTCTTAGTCCAAGAGGACATTTCTAAGAGGAAGCTAGAGAAAGAGGAACAAGGAGAGGAAGATTTTTGATATGCACATGTGGCAGAAATCCTGAGGCCAGAATACTGGCAATGTGTTCTTAAGCTATCAGCACGCAATGATTCATGTATACAGTACACGTCCCATGATTTGCAAGCTTCTAATTTATTAATCAACCCAGGTAATAGAAGCAGTGTGTGATGTCTCATCTTCCAGTTCTCGCTGCACAGTGCCTGCAAGGTTATCTTTGATGTGCATTACTCAGGTGACATTGGTTCTCCTGGGATAACTTCTTACCCAAGTGCCTTCACAGCAATCAGCAGCATTTCAGGGTGGTGTGTGTGTGTGTGTGTGTAGATATGTGCATGTGTATTCTGATATAATATCTAGGTAGGAAAGAATATCTGGGACCTGCATGTACTGCTGAATGGGTAATAGGCAGAAAAAATGTAAGCAAGTAAGCCAGTGACGCCATAGCAGGGCCAGGTCATCAAGCCCTATGCATGTTATATAAAAGGCTTTGAACCTTATCTTAAGACAGCAGCTGTCACACATTATTATTTCAAGATATGTTTAATGTTTCAGTGATTTTGTTATTGTTCCCTGAGCCAAAGAAATACTAATAATTCTGTTTATTAATTGGTAATATTCAAACAACTCAATGAAATATTTATGTCCTAACAAGCTTAGTGATCATTTGAAAGAACATAATACATGCAAATCTAAAGAAAAATGATTATTTTTATTTTATTTCTAAATAATCACAGTTACTTAATACTTCCAAAGCTTTGCACTTGGATACCAATACCATCATTTCGTGTCCCTCATTAATTTTTGCACAGTACTTTGTAATGGCACCAAGTGTCAAAAATCCAGCTTTACAAAGATGTTCCATCCCTGAACAGAATACAATGTGTTCCCATGTTGAAACTATGAATGTCCACAATGTAGTAGTTCTTATGACGCCCAGTGAAGGACAAATATTCCTCTGTGCTGCTGAGCATTTGAAATATCCTGCTGTGTTCTGGCATGTTGGCCCTCCTTATCATCTCCATACAGAATTTGCAAACCATATCTTAAAAACAATAGATAGCTCTTTGGAGGATTTTGGCCAAGTGTCAAGTATGCTCCTGTTGTCATTTTAGATCACTCTTACCAAATGGAGAAAATACTTTCATGATGAAAATTTCAAAGTAGGTGCAAAACACGTGGCAAGACAATCAAATGCTATCATAAAGACCTTGTTGAGAAGATAGAGCATCTTGGATGGAAGTAGCATCAATGGAGATTTGAGATATGCTTTTTTAAGTGTTTACTTTGAAATAATCATGAATTCACAAAAAGTCACAAAAATTATACAGAGAACTTCCATGTAACCTTCAGCCAGTTTACCTCAATGTTTACATTAAACATACTTACAGTAAATTTCAAACGAAGAGATTAATACTGATATAATATGCATGTTTTTCTATGGCATTTCATCACATGGGTACATTTTTGGAACTGCCATCATAATTGAGATGCAGAATATTTCATCACTACAAAAATATCCTTATGGTCTCTTATGGTTTGTGTCTAGATGTACCCCCTAAAGCCTCATGCAGTCATGAGGGCAGACTTTTAGAGTCTGTGAATGATTCATAATGCAATACTGGGATTATGGGTATGGGTGCTACACCCAAGTGGGTGTGGCCTACATACATTATAAGGGACAGAAAGAATCTTCTTTCTTGCTCTTCCCTTTTTGTTCTTGTTGCTTTTGCTGTTTTCTGCTGCCAGGAACTGTTGCCCCTCTGCCATGCTACCTTGCCTTGAACCTTGCTGATTATGGACTAAAACTTCCACAAACTGTGAACTAAATAAACCTTTCCTTCCTTAACTTTAGATGTCAGCTATTTTGCCCCAACAATGAGAAAAAAAGTAACCAATACATGGTCAAACTTTTCTTTTACCCGTAGCATTGCTAAACCATGACAATCACTGATTTTTCATTCTCCATCTCTTTGATTTTGTCATTTCAAAAATGGTACATAAATAGCATCATGATGCAAAATACTTTAAGGATGTAGTGTTTGATTACCATTTGAATATGAAGATTGAAAGGGAAGAAAAAATTAGGAGGGGAAAGGGCAAGTGATGAATCACTGATTATAGATTAAGTAGGACAAAGAGATGAATATTTTTGATTTGGTCAACTGAGAGGGTCAGGATGTTTTTCATTGAGGTAGAAAGTCCTGGAAGGCAAAGCGACTTTTTGAAGTTATAGATGTTTGAACATGATGACTCAACTTTGAAAATGTGGAATGTACATCACATAAATCATCTAAATAGAAACTGGGTGGGCAGTTGCATAAATAGTTCTGACCCATAAGAAAGAGCTGTGTTAAAAAATAAAATATTCAGAGTCATCAGGATACTAACCATGACCCTGAGGCTATGTCATTTTTGAAGAAGTCTGTTTAGCATTTGCAGAAAAATGGATTGAGAAATAGTGATGTTGGCCATTGGTGGAGGAAAAAAATGAATATTTGCTGTCATGGAAGTAAAAAATGCATGAATTCTTGAAGAAGAAAAGTAGGTAATCAAGAGCTATGGTTTCTGATACAGCATATAAGGTATGAACTGAAAATAAACTTACTTAAAATCTTGATCTTATCAGAAGTTGTTTAAATAGACTATTAACCTCAAAAGCTAGATTGGAGTGTGTTCAGAAATGAGAAGAAAGGATATAGATGTGTTGCATTTAAAAGAATCACTACTATAAATGGGAGTAGAGATGTGAAATGAGATGTGTTATTTTTGTTGGCTTTTAGAAGGGAGAAGACAATAAAGAGAGGGAGAGGCAGATGCTGTGGTTCAAGGTAGGGTTATTTTTGATGATGAAGTTCCTGGGAATGTGGGAAGGGAAAGAATAAGAGCACAGGTGGAGGTAAAAGGAGGGATGCTGTTCAATTGAAAAAGGAAGAAAGAAGAAAGAGAACTGCGGATGCAGATAAGTCTATAGATTTCACTCATGGAGACTTGAAGGGACATTGGATGGCTTCTGTTCTCTTTGTGAAGTAGGATGTGGAGCTAGTGTCTGAGGAGGGGTTGCAGGGGAACGCCAAAATA
>RJWT010001340.1:0-49228 GCA_004365215.1 Cuniculus paca | reverse complement strand
TACTTCTGGACTGAATGTCTCTCATTTTCCCTCCAAACATGAAGTAATTCAAATTTCTCAAGCACTGCAACTCTATCATGCTTCATTTTTTAAATTACCATGCTTTAATTTTTTGCTATCATTTCCCTTTCAGATTCTGTTTGGAACTTATTTTAATTCCCTTTCCTGCCAAGCTGATTTTCCCCAAGCCTCCTTTTGACAGGCCCATTGCAGTGCAAGAAAGAAAACAGGCAAAAGTCAAAAGGAAAATGAACTGACACACTAAGTCATAAGTTAAAATGTGTCCCAAATATGATGGTCACAAAATCATTGAGCAAATATTGCTGCCAATCAATCTGCCTCCACAGTGAGTGGTTTGCAGGCAGGATTACCAAGATTAAAACTAGGACCAATGACGTGCAAAAGTGGGCCCAACTGACCTTATTGATTCTTCCCCACTGAGAAAGAATCACAGGTTAGCAGGCAGAAATCAATTCAACTGCATTAAGTTAAGCCAAGTGTAGATTTATTCATACCATGCTTGGAAATCACTTACTAAAGGGGCAAAAAAATTAACTCTAGATAAATATACTTGCTGGTTTATAAATGCTTACATAGGTACCTGTTTCTTTTTTTCCTTTTTACATTATTTTAAAATCTGAAATAAAATGGAACAGAACATAGGCTGTCCCTACCTTTCCTTTAATCTCCCCCCATTTTGGTTCTGTGTGTTTTAATTAGTATGTGTTTGTGATATGTAATGATTATATTCATTGTGGGTAGTTGGTACATGTACATGACGCATCTTAATTCTTTTAACGTCGCCTTCTACCCCCTACTCCATCTCTTGGTCCCCTTCCCATTTGTAAAAGATCTGTCTCCTGTTATTTGTGCGAACTTGGCTACTTCAGTTGCACCCAGATTTCAAGAAGCAGTGACAGGGCAGGCACACATATTTCTGCAACCAAGGAAGCAATGGAAGCCATTTACTCTTAAGGGAATCATCATTTTTGGCTTTTTAGATTAAGGGGAGCTGGCCCTTAGGCTTCAGTGCACCACGGGGAACAGAGAATTCATTTCTTTCCTCCTCCAGCGAGAACACACAGGCTGGGACTAAAGAGAGCTTTCAGAATGAACAATGGGTGGAAAGCACTGCTTTTCCAGCAGTGAGAAATGTGAAATTCCACCCCTGTCCTCCCATGTGTCACTAGGGAACCATCTTGCCTGCTCCATCAGTACCGGGACATGAGCCAGGCGATCATTTGTACTCAGGGACTCAGCCTTAACCTAAAAAAAAAATCACCAGAAGAGCCAACAGGGGGCTCCTCCTCATTCCTCATCTCTAAGCAACAAAGAGCCACACATTTCCCTGCAAGAAATTATTTGTGGCTCTGATTGAGAATAGCTTAGAGCTTGTTTTTCTTTTAGGCAGACTGTAACTACTTCTAAGCCTGCCTCGCCTGCAAAGATGAGGGCCCTCTGCCCTCATGGTCATTTGCAGCCACTGAGGCATTTTAATGCATTGCTGGGCCTCCAGTAGGTGGCCTGTGAGCCAAGAGAAGCATCTCTATGAAACACACATCATCAGTCAGCACCACAGAGATCACGCTGTGAAGAGACCAAGGGCCACATTTACATTTCTTTGTGATTATAAAAGGTCCAGTCCCAACTCCATGGGAAAATAATCATTGGCCCAAATCATTTAGCTCTCAACACTGGCCACTGAAGCAACAGGAGACTTCTGGGTCTCAGCAGCCCAGTGTCAGTCACCCTGCTTCATTGGCCCACATCTCAAAAAGGCAGGGAGGGAGGGAGGGAGGGAAGAGAGAGGGAGAGAGAGGCAGACAGGCAGCCCAACAGATGGACCAACAGATCCAACTAAGATGGAATGGAATGATACGGTAAAGAACACTGGATCACAATCAGCAGGCCTGCATTATTATTCTAGTTCTGCCACGCAGTTCCTCCATGCCTGGAGCTAGGGATACCACCATACCAGAACCATGGTTTTCTTAAGTATGAAATGAGAAGCAGAATTTTAGTCAATATTCCAAGGCTTTGAGGTTTGTTTATTTATTAATTTATTTTTGGGCCAAAAATAGAATAAGGACATGATTTTCAGGACTATTATAGAAGTTGTTAGTATAAGAAAATAAATGCAATAGCATTTTGTAAGCTATTAAATGATACATATACTAGCTACTGCCATAGACAAGAGAACATTTTTCAAGGACTGTATTTTTTATCATGAGAAGTCTGGCACAATTATTAGAGTTCTCTAAACTCTTGAAGTTACCGAATCTCTTTGAATTCTGCTTCCTCAATCTAAACTGCTGTCCTTCTATAGGATAGTAAAACGGAGGAAAAAGAAGTGTGAAAGTGATTGAAAACCACAAATTGTACTAGAAGTGGAAGCAATGATCACGTAGAGAACTCATTTTGACTTTTGGCATTATGATACACACAGTTCGTTCTTGGCTCTTTGACAAGTTTTAATTGGTCTGGCTATGGAGACCATATAGAGCTGTTACATGCTACACCTGTGATGGCCATGCAGCGTGCTAATGAAGACAATTAGGTTGGGGACCCAGAGAACAGCTCTCACCACTGTGCATAATCCTCCTCACTTTGAGAGGGGAGTTAACAGCTGCTTTATGGTCTCTCATCTCACTTTCTTGGAGAGAGGTCCCAATCAGATCCACAACATCTATGAAGAAATACTAGCTTTGACTTTGAAACAGTTTATGGCTTGGGAGTTAAAAAAAAAAAAGTCATGTGCATCGAACATTGAATAAAACAAGTTACTTGGTGGCAGCCAGAACCAGGAGCAAGAAAGTTGATCTTTTTTAAAATATATATTCCAGAGAAAAAGGAACAGGAGGATGAACAGATCAATTTAGCTCTCCGAGTAGTTATTCTTCGGCCTGTAAAAGCAAACGAGAAAGAGGCTTCTGGGACAAAACAACTATCTATTTCCAAGCTTCTCACTGAAACTACCAAATCTCGTGGAATTTTCTTCCTTGCCAATCCTCTGTCCCCCAGTATTCCCATCTCTTCTAGGAAGTAGGACTAGTATATTCTGTTGTCTGGATTTCTTTTCACCCGTGGACAGAACAGCCTGAAGAAGTGATGAGATGGGGCACACATAAATATTGGCTATGTGCTAATCATAATGTTCTGCAGTTAATACTGTAGATAAAGGTGCTTTGGGGATGTCTAAAGTCCATCATGAACTATGGCTCGGGAATTACAAGTTCATATGGCAGAGTATTGGTGACAGACTCAGGGCTCTGGACTTAAATTTTTTTTTTTTACATAATCTGTGGAAGAAGCATTATTCAAGGGCTATGTTTATTCCTAAGACCTCAGAACCTACCATTTGCACTTGTGACCTTATTATGAAATTTAATTTTGAGAAGAGGAGATTCTCAAATGACTCCGTATCTTCAGCATATCAAAAACTAAAGGGTCCAGCATCTCATTCTCACTCATCCTCTCTGCTATCACTGAGTCAGAGGAAATGGCTCTTGTTACCTAAAGGAGAGCAGCGTGGTTGTAAGACCATCATGGGGACATTGGCATATACAGCAGTTGGGAAATCATTCCAGTTGGCAAGATCCCAGTAGACTGGTTTTCAGTCTGGATCTACTTTGTTCTGCTCCGAAAGAGGTCAAAATGAACCATTTATATCTCTAGCTCCCAATCTATGTGTTAAGGCAGTCAAGGGTATTGTGGGAAACAGGAGGGTTGTAGGGTATTTTAAATTTTGAAGAAGGGCTGTGGGTGTAGCTTGGTGGTAGAAAATTTTCCTAGTGAACACTTCTGGGTTTTAGCTCAAGAAAAAAAAAATTGAGGGAACAACAAGGATTTTTAACATCTCCCAGATAATTTGAAAACTACTATCATGAAGAAACTCATCGCTTTAACATCAGTGTGCAGTATATTAACAGTAATATATCCTTGCAAAGCTAGCTTTCTGGCAGTCAATATAATTAAAAACAAGTACTGCATTCAAATCAATGTGAAACATAATAAGGGTGGCAGTATCCACCTGATTCCAAGGTGTGAGAAGTGGTGTAGAATCTAGTAGGTGAACATATTTCATTGTAGGTAAATGTAATTAAGAATTAAATAAAAATATTTTTAAATTTATATGTACTATTTTTCCTCCAACAGTTAGTGAACTGTTAGGATATACCTACTAATCA
This sequence comes from Cuniculus paca, assembly GCA_004365215.1. NCBI lineage: Eukaryota > Metazoa > Chordata > Mammalia > Rodentia > Cuniculidae > Cuniculus > Cuniculus paca. The sequence continues at coordinate 45,041 of RJWT010001340.1, read as the reverse complement.
GTTTGGACCTATCTAAAAAGAATCGTTACAAATTTCTCTTGACCCAGGAAGATTGTGGAACATACTTCTGCAATAGTGAGCATGCTGTGAATGGAGGCAGTTTGGGAACCTGGGCTCTGTGCCAATCCAGGTTTGCCCTGCATTATCCCAGGACTGCTCCTCCTGTGTTGGGTTCTCCACTTGCTACATGAGCAGCAGCAACGTCAGCCCCCAGTCACTTAGTTTTTCACAACCTACCCACTGGACAGCTCCGAAGCTGTGTAACTGCAGGACCTTGTTTAATCTCCCATGCCATGTGAACATGAGACTTTTAAGATCTCCATTTTTCAAATGAGAAAGTAGTAGCTCTCAGAGACTAACACACTGATCAGGGTCAGTTAGCTAGTAAGTGGCAGAACAGAGATGAGAAACTGACCTGTCTGATTTACTCAAACTTTAAGGATTGGATCCCCCACCACTGTGCTTTTTTTGTGGGTGTGCTGAGCTTTTTAATTTTGAGATAATTGTAAAATCACAAACAGTTGTAAGAAATCACAGAATTACTACATGCCCTTCCCCTGTTGTCCTTAACGGTAACATGCAAAACTATTAAGACTATATCACAACCAGGACATTGACACTGATAAAGCCAAGATAACATCTCGATCACTATAAGAATCTCTTGTGTTCCCTTTCACAGCAGTGTCCATTTCCCTCCAGCTCCCATTCTCTTAACACCTGGCAACCACTAATCACTTCTCCATTTCCATAACTTTATCATTTCAAAAATGTTACAGAAATGGAGAACAGGTTCATGGTTACCAAGGGTTAAGGACAGGTATATCAGACAGTACATAGGCTTTGGGGATTGGCTTTTCTTCACTCAATGGAAGTTTTTCTTGGAGATTAATTCAGATTTTTGTGGGCACCAATTTTTTTTTGAATTTCTGAGTATTCAATGAGATGGACATACCACAATTTGTTTAGCTACTCACCCACATTTAAAGATATTTGGACTGTTTTTAGTTTTTGGCAATTATGAAAAATGGTGCTATGAATACTGTGTCCAAGTTTGTATATAGGTTTTTGTGTGAACATAAGTTTTTATTTTTCCCAAGATGCATAAGGAGTGCAATTCTTGGTCACATGGTTTTTTAAAGGCACTGTCAATTTTTTTCTTTCAGGATGTCTGTGAGGTTACATTTTTTCCAACATCATGTGAGTGACAGAGTTCCTCTGCACTCCAGCATTTGGTGTTGTCCCTGTTTTTTATTTTAACACTGTGGTAAACAAGTCATAGCTAATTGTGGTTTTAATTTGCATTTCCCTAATGGCTAATGATGTTAAATATTTTGGGATGTGATTATTTTTCATCTGTCTACCATCTTTGTTGAAATGTCTCTTATGCCTTTTACCCATTTTCTAATTAGGTTACTATTGTTTAGTGACGAATTTTGAGAGTTCTTTCTGTAACTCATTTCTTCTAGTCTGCAGTCTGTCATTTCGTCCTCTAAGGCCTTTTGCTGAGCAAATCGTTTTCATCATGCTGAGGTTCAATGTATGGATTGTGCATTTGGTGTCAAGTGTAAGCATTCTTTGTCTGCAGCCTGAAAATTTTCCATTTTATAATTTAGAGCTTTAGATTTTACATGGAAGTCTGTGATCCACTTTGGGTTTTGTTTAAAATATAAGCCCTAGGTTAAGGCTAACATTTAGCCCATGGGGGTCCAGTTGCTGTAGCTCCATTTGTTGACAGGGCTGTTTTTCCTCCACTGGATTGCCTCTGCGCCTTTGTCAGAAGTCAGTGGGGCATACATGTGGGACTCTGCTTCTGAATTCTTCATTCTGCTATCTATGCCTCCATCTTTCCATTACTGCTACATAGTCTTGATTTCTCTGATATATAGTAAAATTTGAAATTAAGTAAACTGGTTCTTCCTGTATTATTATTCTCTAAGAAAACCCCCTTATTTTAGCATTCTAGTTCCTTTGAGTTTCCATGTACATCTTAGAATAATTTAGACTGTATCTGCAAAGCAATCTTGGTATTTTGATTGAAAAATTGCATTGAATCTATATCTCAATTTGGGGTGAGTTGATATCTTTGCTATGCTGGGTCTTACGTATTCAACTGTCAAAGAACACCATTGTTATTTTAGGGTCAGGATCACAAATTTAATTGCTCCAAAGGGGTCCCATGTGCCATGTTGAAGAGCATGCAGTCTTCTAATAGCACACTGGATATCAAATTATATTTCTATAATATAATTAAACTATAGTTCAATCAGATGTTATATAAAAATATGACCTCAGCAGGGAAATGTAATAGGAAGTGAGGGGCTGGCTAGTGGAAAGCATGTCTCGATGAACATGGCAGCTGATACTCAGATTCTTTCTGTCTCTCAGTCTTTCTGTCTCTCTCTCTTTCTGTCTTTTTGAGACAGAGTCTCAACTATGCAGTTCAGGCTGGCCTTGAACTCACTTTGCAAACCAGGCTGGCCTTGATCTTGTAGTGATCTTTCTACCTCAGCCTCCCAAGTGGTGAGATTACAGGTGTGCACCACTACACCCAGCTCAGTTCCTCTCTTTAGAACACATGCACAATCTTTGGGAGGCAGGGTAGAACAACTACAAGTTCAAGCCCAGACTGGGCAACTTAGCAAGCAACTTAGTGAGTCCCTGTCAAAATAAAAGGTCTAAGGATGTAGTTTAGTGGGAAGTTCCTGGGTGCAATGCCTAGTAAGGCAACAAATGAATAACTAAATAACCAGCCAACCCATGGGCACAAGTTTGGTGTGGTAACGCATACTTCTAACCCAGCACTTAAAGGCAAGAGGATCGAACATGGGCACAGGATTGCTATGGCTTATAAATTCTCAACAGAAGCTAGAAATCATTTTAAAAATGTAAGCAACAACTTTACCATAAAACCAAAGTGGCCAAACACACACTTTTATAGGCTGGATCCAGATAACCATTAGCTTCTCGGTGGTCTGAATTAGAGGCAGCAACAAAAGGTCCCAAGTTTCAAAGACTTGCACTTCAGCTACAATAGACCCCACAAAGCACAGCCACATGCTGTCATCAGAGCAGCTGCCATGGGAGCATGCAGGGAGACCCCTTCCTCTGCTCTGGTAGCTCGGGGTGGCTCCCAAGGAGCCTAACAGCAAGCACACTAAGAAAGAGTAGACACTTTTCTGTGAATCCAAACTGTGGCATGAGATGCTCTTGGGAAGCTTAATTGAGTTGATGATTTAATACTTATTATTTAACCACAGAATCTGAAGCAAACATTGGCAGGATGAGAGGGCATACAAAGCTTTACTTCTGGGCATTGCAGAAGGCAATGGGAAGACATTTTATTATTCCATGTTTCTCCCAGTGTTCTGTCACCTCTTTGTGGAAATTACAAAGCAAAAGCTCTCCAGAGAAGTTTCCTGATGCTTTTATAATAAACCCTGAACACCTTATAATGACTTACAAATCCCGGTGTGGTTTCCTCAGACTCTTCTTTTTCCACAACTCCTTTCTTCTGTCTTTCTGTGTTAAGACATAAGGGCTTTGTATTCATTCGTTCGTTCGTTCGTTTGGTCGCTCTACTTCCTTGAGAAACACTATTTGAGAACCAAGTACTGGGAGTACAACAATGAACAAAGCTGATTCAGTTCTTTTCCTCGTGGATCTGACATTCTAATGGGAAAGACAGGCACACATATGTAACATTATGCCTACTGCATAAACTCCATGAAGAAAAACTGACCAGGATTAAAGCATAGAGACTAATGGTACTCGCCATCATCTGTAGGGAGTGGGAAAGGCTTCTGGTGAGCATAGGAGCAGAACTTGAATGAAGTGATGGAGCAAATCACAAAAGCCCATAGGAGAAGAGCTTTCTAGAAGGAGGGAACCATAAATACAAAAAACCCAAGGAGGTGGGGGGGGTGCACATTTGTCTTACTTGTGGAGTGTAAGAAGGCTTAGGGCAGGAGTGTGATGGAAAGCGGGCAGGAGAGTGATGGAAACAGGCAGGAGGCCAGGGGCTGTGGGATGCTGCAGGGCTCTTAGTCTGTGTTATGCTTTCTATCTAGATGCTCCCCTCAGAGCCGAATGTGCTCATCAGCAGGGTTGTGGAAAGATGATTCACTATTAGGAGGCAAGACCTGGTTGGAAGAGGTGGGTCACAGAGGGCTTGATTTGGAAGGGTATATAGTATCTTCCTCCTAGCCTCCTCCACCTCTCTCTGCTTCCTGGACATCATGGCATGAACAGCTTCTCCTCTGCCATGCCCTTGTACCATGCTGTCCTGCCTTGGAGTCAGTGGACTCCAGGTTAAAAATGTGAGCCAAAATAAAAGTCCATTTCTTTATGTTGTAGTTGTTGGGTATTGTGTCTCAGGGACAAAGAAAATGACTAAGACACCCTTGTAAGAAGAAGCTGGGGAAGGGTTCTGAGCAGGGCTGTGACATGATCCAACTTACAGAGAGGAGACAATGGTTGGAGACAGCAGAAGCAGAAAATTCCCAATGGGTTATTTTAACAGTCCCCAAGAGAGGTGGCTTGGATTAGTATGGTAGCAATAGGGCAGGGGAGATATTTCAAGGGTAGAGGCGATAGGACTGCTCTTGAACTGCACATGGAATGTGAGAGGAAGGAGCCCAGGATGACTACAAAGGTTGTGCACTGAGTGACTAGTACATTTACTGATATTAGAAGAATCTGTACCTCTGACTTCACAAGGTTGGTTCCTTATCACAATTCAGTTCTCAGCCCAATGTCTCCTTTTCAGAGAGGTCTTCCCTTGTCCTATCAGCAGCACACAGATGTGTTTTCAGGACTTAGAAATATCTGAGATCATCTTATTCATTTAATTTGACTAGCTGTATAGACTCATCATCTGGATAATCCCATGGAATGCAAGCCCCAAGAGGATGAGGTCCCTTACCTGCTTAGGTTATTATATCTTTATTTAATTTGGTGCCTGGGTCTTGGGAAATGATCAATAAATATTTGTTGAGTGAGGTGTACAAAGTGCAAAACAAGGTAAGCAAATTTCCAAGTTTCATTCATGGAGTTCTTTTCAGAGCAATCAGTTAACAGACTAAATACTACTGATGATCTGTGGCAGAGACTGTGCCAATCTCTAGGGAAACAAAAGTGCACAGAAAAAGCACCAACTGCACCCTGTGGCACCTACAGCACCCAGCACAGGCACAGTGAATAACCTCACCAACACAGACTTCCTCTGTTCTCAGGATCCTTCGGGAAAGGTACCTAGAGCCCTGAAACCATGTGACCTGGGGATCCGACCAGGTCGGGTGCACAGCCAAGGCTTTTCTGAGCTGAGATCCACAGGAGCAGGCACAGTGGACCACAGGGAGCTCTAAGAAGGGGATGTGTTATGACTCTGGGTCCCAGTTTCTATGGAACTCTTTGTGAGAAGAAACATTTAGCTCTGGCAAAAGCAGAACTAGTTCAGCCTTGTTATGCACCAGGAACCAGGGCTCAGCTGGATTAAAAACCTGGTGAAAGATGAGCAACACAACTAGGGTTTTGCATTTATCGTGGTAGTTCTGTAAAATGGGAACACTACTCATTCAACAGGGCTGCCGTAAAAATGAAAGGTTTAACATCTGTGAAACGCTTAAAGCAGTGCCTACTATATGAAAAGTGCTAAATAAATATGGTACCTGGTAATAAGTATCACTAGATTTCAAATTCTTGAGCGTATTAATGTTAATAGTCTTCCTGTACACTAAGAGACCAAATAGCACAGCACTCATAGCACTGACAGATAACATGGCCTTAATAAACATGGTGAATGAATGGTGGACAGCACAATGACATACCTTTGTGGCCAACTATTCTTACCAGAGGTGGGCACAGTAAATACACAGAGATAAACTTTTGTGTGGCTCAGCTGTCTCAGAATTGGTAGCTACTGTTATGTTATAGAAATGGGGATTCTTGCCAGCCAGACACTCTATAATTTGAATGTAAGAAACTCAGTTGAACCCTTGGTTTTAAACTAAAGATAAATTATAAAGTGAGAAGGCCCAGTGAATTCGATGATTTTATGCATCAATAGTACTTGAAATAGGAAGGCACAGCCAAAGGCTAGGAATAGCTGCTACTAAAATGGAATTTTCCTTTGCACTGAAAAACACATGTTAGATTTGTGCATGTGACTTCTCAGCTGCTACAATGATACAGGAAGTGGTTTTGAATTAACACTAATCAACCTGACTCTCCAGAGGCACCTGGTACCTGAGAAGCTCCAAGTCCTCTGTAAACAGCCATTAAGCCTCTCTGTCTCCTGAGGGATGAGCTCCTGGATTTTTGCTTAAACCAAGCAGTTGTAGGAAAGAAGCTGTAATCAGGAGCAGAGTAGGTGTCAGTGGGGATAATTCTCAGGTTCCTTGCAAAGTCAGGCTTGGAAATGACCACACTAATCTGCAAGTTCCCAAGATATTTTGCCTAGCAAGGTTCCACCTCAGGTCCTAACAAGTGTCAGCTGTGGGATAAAGTGGATGGTTGAAAATCAGAACAGCCATAGTGAAGGGAAGTTAGCAGTAACTCTTGTGGTCCAAGATACTACTCAGTAATTCTACTTTGATACATTTTTTTGCTAAAGAAATCCAGGCACATGTGCTAAGCAGGCAAACACAATGCCCCCTCCATTGCAATGTTATTATAAGAGTGAAAATTGGAGAGCAACTTCAAAGTGTATTTATTAAGAGGAAACAAGTCGTAGAATAATAAGGAGCAATTAGAACACGGCTGGCCTATATATGTTATCATGGAAAGCTAAGACTAGTTATATATACCTGACAAAAGTAAATTGCAGAACCATGTGGATTGTATGCCATATGTGGTCATTTAAAAAAACATGTCCACAAAAGCCAAGTGTGGTGGTGCATGCCTGGAATTCCAACACTTCGGACATGAGGCAGGAAGATTGCTGCAAGTTTGGGGCCAGCCCAGAGTACAGAGTCATTCGAGGATGGCTTGAACTTCAAAGCAAAAAGAAAAAAAAATTTAAAAAACAAGCACAAAAAGATGTGCCCAAATTCATTGATATTCTTTCCTTTAGGAAAAGGATGTAAGTTAGCCTACACTTGAATGTGTACTGTACTGTGTAATCATCTCTAAGAAATAAAATATGACAGATATGACAATGTGCCACTTCCAAGCCTCAGTCATAGTAAGACCTTGTGGCTTCTCTCTTCTTCTCTCATCTAGAGGAAGCCCGCCAAGAACACCCAAGGACCCCTGGGGAGAGACCCACAGGGCAGCTTCTGCCAACAGCCTGAGAGGGACTGCAGACGCCAGCCCAGAGCCACAGCAAGCTGTCACGGAAGCACGTCCTCCTGCCCCAGTCCCTTTTCCACAGAACACAATCCTGGCTCACACAAAAGACTGCATCCTAGAACCACCCAGAACTTAGTCATCCTTGGATTTCACGTTCAGAAGAGCTGTAATGAACGCTACTTATTTCAAGATACGAGGTTTGTGGCAGCAACTGGTACAATATCCTTTATATAAGCACAACCCCCCTTCCCATACATACACACTCACATAGAAAAGCCAATGTGTGGAGAAAGGTCTGAAAGGAAATACTGGCAGGTAATGAGAGGGGTTACCTTTGAGGAGTGGAAAGGAGAATGATTGTAGGGTGGGGAAGAAATTAACTTCACCCGCTCAGTTTCAAGTTCCATTGTACGTGCGTACTGATTTTATACGTGCGTACTGATTTTATACGTGCGTACTGATTTTATACGTGCGTACTGATTTTATACGTGCGTACTGATGTAATTTTTAGAAAACACTTAAATAAGAAAATACAATTTAAAAGTTCACTACTTTAAAATTTCATGGTAAGTCAGATAAAGCTGAGGCTTCCCTTTGATCATCTCCAAGAAAAAGGGTTGCTTAGCAAAGTTGTCTAATAATAAACAAGGTTATCAGTAGAACTCTCCAACCTACTCAAGAAAGCCAACTCCTGTCAGTTAACTCTTAAAAATCACCTCAGCATAAGGTATGCACTATGAATGACTATTTTACTCATGTTTCTTATCTGTTGTCAGAGTAGGTGAAAAAGACCTTTATTGGGACAACACCAATTGGCAATACTTTCACCCCCAAAGAGTATCAACATTCTTTTTGAAAGGGACAAGGATACCTCTACTGAAAAAGTCAAATTACATATTCATGCATTCTGGTTTTATCAGGTGGTTGAGAAGCAAAGGGGTTTTGTTATCAGGTAAGGTTATAGGACAGGTATTTTAAAAGTAACTTCATATTGGATTTCTTTTAGGCTTCTGCTAATTTGTTTTCAGACTTTGGGCCTAGAGCTCTGCATCTTTTAATGGTTGTGCAAGGCGAGCACCCTAATCCCCGTCTGTATCTAGATTGACTCCGGGCACCAAAGCTTATGCATTTTCAGTGGGATTGGGTCCAGAGCTTAACTGTAAGATGCCTTCTGGGTGACTGACCAGAAATTCAATCATAGTACACTCATTTCAAAAATTCCTTTCATGTATCATTTAAAAGCAGCCAGCATACTTAAATTTGCATATCTCTGACCCAGGATTTTGGAAACCAAAGAAAATGATAGATTTCTGTTTAGTTTTCAGGATGATAATAGGAACACACCAGAAGCATTTTCTTTCCTGGACTACTGGGCAAACTTAAAACTTTTAAGGTTTGTAACATAAGGCACTGACCTACGAAGCTCTGGAATAAGGATAACTAACAATTATAGGGCATTTTACTCCCTTACAAAGCACATTAGCACTCACTGCTTCATTTAGTGGGAAGAGGGGCTCTTAATTATCCTTTCTGATAAGGGGACAATGATTCTTTCGTTTTCAGCATCTGCAGAGATTACTCTGTCATTCCCTCCATTCTTCCTGTGAACACTTCATAGAAACAGTGCTTGTGAGCTCCAGCTTTCCCAGCCTAGGAGAGAGAGAAATGCACTGCAGCAAACTTTCCCCATGCTGCTGTGTGCGTTCCAGGTTTCTTGTGTTTGACTTAGTGCCTGAGGGAGATCTTTGTTACATAAGTACCACAGAGGTTAGAAGGGGCTCCATGGGGCTGCCTGTTTAAATCCTGGCTTGGTCATTTTCCAGTGGCACGGTCTTGAACATTTATCAGCTAAATATTTAAAATTATTTTAAATCTCAGTTTTCCCATCTGAAAAATGGGGCTGATTATGACAATACAAACATTCAAGGGATTTCATGAGAGTTAAATGAGTGAGTTGATGTGGGGTGCCCAGGGCATGGTTTTCACTCAGTCCCTGATGAGGTGGCTGATATAACCACTGGGTTGCACTGGAGATGTGGTAGATGTCAGGACACATCCATCATTCCTTCAGTGCACCGAGCACCTTTCTGCAGGGCACAGTGCCAAGCTCTGGGGATACAAGAAATTAGATTCTTCTCCAGGCAACAGATACATTCCGGAAGAAGGCAAAAACAAAAGCAAAGACAGCTATTCTGCTATAAAGAAGGATAAACTGGAGAGGGATGCACCCTGAGGCCATAATAAGTGCAATCGATCTGATGCACAAGCTAAACTATCACATTTTTTTTTAAATCTGAGGAACCCATAAAGGAAGAGCAAAATAAAAGCTAGGTAATGGGAAATAGGGAGCTAGATCTTTTGCAAAATGGAAAAGGATCAAGAGATGGAAGAAGCAGGGAGGAGGGAAGAGAGGAAAAAAGAATTAAAATGTGTTATGTATGTGTACTAGCTCCTTGCAAGAAATAAACTGTTAAAGACTGCCAACATGTTCCAATGAAAAATAAAAATTGAACAAAAGCAAAGAAAGGATAAAGAAGTGTTAGAAGGACAGAGTGGAGAGATGAGCTAGCAAATACAGGACTGAGTGGCAGCAAGGAATTCCTTCATTTTAGGATGTGAAGGGGCAGGCTTCCAAAACATGCACGGAAAAGTAGTCCCAGTAGAGGGAATGGCATGAGCGAGGGTCATGGTGCAGCAGAGAGCCTGACTGAAAAACGGTGGACAGGGAGCCTGGGAGGGAAAGAGAATGAGGGAGGTAGTGAAGGCCACGATGAAGGTTATCATTTTGTTTTGTGTATCACAGGAAGCCACAGATTTTGAAGCACAGGGGTAACAGGGTTTTACATAAATTCTACAAACTTGACATTCAGTATAATTTTATGTATTTGTATCATATTAAATACTACACATATAAGTAAAGGCAGTACTATCTGTCATGTGGGGTGAGGACTGTGAAATAGAGGGACTAGAGCAGGGACACAAACATAGAAGGAAGGATCCCATGGCAGCAGAGAGTGATAAAGTACCACTCAAGTTTTCAGGAGAAGATGTGGAGAAGGAAGCACTATTTGAGGTGATCCTGAAGAGGGCATTGCTCTTGGCTGTGCCAGGTTATCTAGAAAATGGAGATGACTTCACCAACTGCTTTATACCTTGTGCAAAAGGCACACGGATCTTCCCCAGAATGGCCAGAATTGAACATATGGGTCTCTGGAAGCTGCACATGCATGTGACAGAGGGACAGGAAAGGTTCCAAGAATTCCTTGTGTATCTCATGTTACAATGACTTGTACCTGATTTTGGAGTGAAACACAAGGTTCCTGAACTATCTGTGATTTGACCTATGTTATGGCTTGTGTCTAGATGTCTCCCCAAAACTTCATGTGGTCATAGGTGGGGCTTTTTTAGAAGTGACTGAATCCAGAGTGTGTGACTCTGGAATTGATTCATAGGATCAAGGGCATTAGGATTAAGGTTGTGAGTACTACTCACCCTAAGTAGCCTGGACGAGATAGAAGGGGCAGAAAGATGCTGATAAGGTCTCTGGTTGCTTTTGCTGCCTTCTTCCTGCCATGAACTTGTTCTCCTCTGTGTTACCCCTCTGCCATGGCACCCTGCCTTATAGCCAGTCAATTATGGACTGAGACCTCTACAAACTGTGAGCTAAATAAACTTTTCCCCCTTTAACTTTGGGTGTCAGGCATTTTGTCTCACCAGCCAGAGAAAAGTAACTAACCTGCATCCAAGTAGAATGTTTCATTCCAATTATCACCCTAGCTTTTAAAGGCCAAGGGACCCTAAGGGGCTTAACTAGTATTTTTGTTTTTAATCAAGTATTGATAAACCCTTTCATGATCCCCAAGTACTGAATGGAAGTAGAGGACTCAGGAGGATGCTTCAGTGAAAATGACTAAGGAAGCATGGAAATGCTCAGTGGCAGCTGTGCAAACTGTCCAAGTATGGAACTTGGCATCACAACCTCATTCCTCAGTTGATTTTGCTCACACCCTGATTCTGTTTATGTAATCTTTCTTCCTGGTAGGCCACCTGTACCACTCAGTAGTAGTATTAGCGATGTCTGTTTTCTCTGGAATTATACTAGCATTCATTCTCTGTCTGAGTCTGTCTGTCTGTCACTCTCTGGTGGTACTGGGGATTGAACTCAGGGCCTTGTGCATCCTAGGCAAATGCTCTACTACTAAGCTATACCTCCAGCCCCCTTTTCTCTTCAGATATTCACAATTTTTGTAGGATTTAAATCTCAAATGGCTACCCCAAAGGGTCATCCTGCAGCTACAAAAGAACACAGGAAGTAGCATCAGAGGACATGGGTTCAAGTCTAGCTCTGTCATTAACCAGCCTTGTGATTTGGGGCAAGAACCCTCAGTCTGTAAGCCAAATAAACCTTTTCTTCAAAAGAAAGAAAGAAAAAAGAAAAAAAAAAAGAACTGTTAGCCTTTGAATTTGTTTCTTTTGGTTAAAAGTTATCTACCTCTGTTTCAAGGGTTTGTCACAGGATTAATTAAGGTGTGTATCAAAGTATTTTATCAAATTAATAAAATACAAGTATGACATTATCATCACCACCATCAAAAAACATCAAATGTTTGCATCTAAAATGCTTAAATATATCCATTTGTTATATTTAGTCAGTTAAACCTTGTCTGAGTTTTGCTTACCCTGCATCTCCAGCATCCAGAAGAGAATCAGCACTTGGGAAGCTATGTGCAGAGTGAAAGGAAGGAGGAAGGAACAGAATCACTGCAGGGAATGGATGGCCACTCTCTACGAAAGACAGAGCTCGACTGTCATTTTGTAGGCATGGATTCTGAATAACGGAAGTATTTACTTGTGTCACAAACTCAAAATTCCCAGCTACATTCATGACAGAACAGGGCCTAATCTTGGCTCTCCAACCTTCTCTGTTTGTCTACTTTTAATTCCTGCTCTCTCTGAGCAGCACAGAATGTTGTGTTTTCAAATGGAATTAAAACCTAATGCTTTCCTAATGCAGTCTTTCAGTCTCTTCCTTAAGCCATCTGCTCTTTTATCTGCCCAGTCTTATTGATTTTATTTGAAAACTTTTAATTAGATGCTTCCAGGCAATGGCTGAGTTAAGTTTAGAAGCTTCAAGCTTTTCTCATCTTCGGCAGCTGCAGTAAGGCAATAAGGCTTATGATTTAAGTTCATTACTAGCTCTATGTCGATGTCATTTTCTTTTCCTTTGCATTGTTCTGGGAAGTTACATAAGGCTTAAGAACCACCAGAATGACATTTCTTCTTAGAAATGGCAGGGAGTTTTTCCTTATGATAAAGCTAAACATACTTCCTTTCTACCTCCCTTTTTATCTGAAGATTACTGAAAACTTTACAAACATTGATTAAGCCAACCTCTTATCACTCTAGGAAGAGAGTCATCCACTGCAGAAAATTAGAACTGAGGCATTTAGTGACAGATTAGAGTCAGCCAATCAGCAACAGCAAGTGGATTTTTCTGTTCTATCACAGAACTGTCTGCACCTTCACTTGAATGCTCCTGTAGGCTGGAGAGGCTATTACTCACCCTACAAGACTCTGCATTACCAAGGAAGTAACCCTTACCTCCACCCTCCAATTGAATTAGGCATAGCCTTCTTTTTCACTTCCAGCAACTTCTGTGTGCATTCCAACAATGCTTATTAAAGTTTCTACAGTATGCAATCTTGCTTATCTCCCTTCTTTGACTTTAACTTACTCATCACATGCACTTCTTTTTCTCAAGGAAAACACATAAATATATTAGATATTTTGTGGTCCCCTGAATCTATTCCATGGTCTGGCAGGTAGCTGATCTTCATATATGATTGCTTAAACCAAACAGGATGCATTCATTAGCCATCAAGGCTTTTTTCTAGAGTTATGCCAAGAAATTACCTCATTTATAATAGGTAATTGATGTTATAAAATTTATAGAGGTTTTTTTCAACCCAACTGCTTTAATTTCTTTATAAAGTATACAGGCCAACAACTCATTGCTAGTGCTTGTCCAGATCATATTGAATAAAGAAACCTCTACTTTGTTTGCCTGACAGGAATTTCCAGGTCTTATAATATTTAATGATATACAGTGTCTGCACAATGGTACTCACATTATTCAATGTAGGAGCATACGTTAATGTCTTAGTTACTTTTCTTATTGCTGAGATAAAATACCCAATACCCAAAGTTGAATGAAGAAAGGTTTATTTTGGCTCACAGTTTGTAGAGGTTTCAGTCCATAGCTGGCTCCAAGGCAGGGCAGTATGGCTGAGGGGCATCACAGAGGAGAAACAGTTCATGGCAAAGCAGGGCAAACAGAAGGCAGCCAGCAATGAAGTAGTAAGCAACAAGCAGTAAGTGAGGGCAGCAGCCCTCTTTCGGTCTCTTATATTCTATCCAGGCTACACATCCTTAGGCTGGGTAGCACTGATACCCAGGTGGGCCTTCCCATTATCCACATCCAGCACTATGCCAAACCAATCAGTGGACTGATTTAGTAATCACACACCCTTAATCCCAGCTTCACACACCATAGATCCAACTACCTCTGCAAAGCCCCACCTTGACTGCATGAGGCTTTGTAGGAACATCCGGACACAACAACTAATGAAGTGCCCACATGGGTCACTCTGATGGGAGCTCATTTCTGTTTGACTTTCATTCCTCTTTCACTTGACAGAGAGAAAGCATAGGGGCAGAAATGATAGGGGTGATGGTATTGTAATTATTTTGAATCTATTTTAACTTATAAAAAATCAAAATATTGATTAGTCCCCATGTTCTAGCTACTGTTAGTAGTTATTGTGTAAATCTATTAGTTATTATGGTGTACCAATAGCATTTTTATGATGATGCATTTATGACTTCCTGTCCTAGAACAATTCTGAAGACAATGAGTGGTCAGGGTCTTAAATAACTTTTGGGTAACAGCAAAGATATTTTTATTTGATGCTGACAGACCCTTTCTATATTATGTACAAATTAAATGAGATAATTGCATACAAAGCATTCAGCACAGCATGTAACACACAGAAAATACCCAATGAATTCATTTCCATGCAATAACAACATCAATAATTACTATTTGCTGAGTGCTTATTATGTGCCAGGAACTATGCCAAGTGCTTTATATATAGCCTCTTAAGGGTCTCAGAAATTCTATATTGTTATAATCCTTATTTTGAAAATCAACTAAAATACTCAGAATTTATGACATTTTCGCGGGGTTTCCCAGTTAGTTAGAAGAAAACTGAATCCATCTGCCTCTCTATTTGGGAGGCAAGCTTTTGCAAACTTCAATGCCTTAATCTTTAACACACAAACTTGGGGAATTACAGCTGAAGTTTGCTTTAATTATTGACAAAAATATTTACAGGGGAGTACCTATGAGTGTGGATGGCCTGGGTTCAAATTTTGGCCATGTCCAATCTCTCCTTATACCTCAGTTTTTCCAGGTATAACATGGGACCTCATAAGCATAGCAGTGAAAAAATGTAGGTCAGCCCTTTCCCAAGTATGCACATGACCAGTGTATCACAAATGTTCAGTGTGCGACGGTTATATGAGTATTTTCCTTGATGGACGAGGGAGAGAAAAGGTGGATAATCACTGATCTAATATATATATATATTAGCAGACTTCTCTGTATTCTCTGAAGATTTTGTGCTGGCACTGTAGCAGAGAAGGGGGAAGAAAGAGCAGATAAGCTTTGTGGTTCTAATTTATATTAGACCCAAACCTTTCATCTTGTGCTGATGCCTACCAGTCTAAAAACATCTTAGTCTGATGGTATTTCTGAAGTAGCTCTGATTCCAAATGACCACTTAAACCTAATAGAATGATATCATTTCATACAACATTCTCTTGGGACTTGTGGAATTCCTTGAATGGATAGAATGTTACAGAAAGAAAGTTAGTGATGTTGGCTAAAGTAGAAGACCAGAATAGAGTAATTTTTGATATGAGAGATTTTAAGAAGAGATCATAGGAAGTTACAAAAAAGGTGGGCTCAATATTAAGACTGTTCCTGAATTTACTCAGAAGTTTCCTTGAGTTTCCCCATTTATTAAATGGGGACAAAAATAGCACTGCAAGCTCCACAAAGGCAGTTGTGAGATAGAAACGAGCCATTTCACCCAGTGCCAGGCATACAGTTAGCACTTACTACTGTTTTTATTACAGGTGCTGTGCTAAGATTTGGGTTACAGAGATGAGTAAAATACTTCAGTGTGCCATAACAGTTTTAGTATTGTTTCTTGGAAGTCTGTATACACGTTGGAGACAGAGTTCTTGTTTGACCCATTCTACTTATCTCTGTATATCCAGAGAGTACATGCTGATGAGCTGTGACTTAGTGAACACGTGGAATCCGTGAGATCCAGCCTACGTATTTAGACTCATATGAAAAAGGACAGAGACATAAATAACCACAACGCAGTGTGACTGTTGTGGTCAAGGGGCTCTGGGTCCTCAGAAGTGCTGGGTAACTAGCACTGTGGTTCCAGATGCAAGCCAGGCCAAGTCCAGGTCTACCCTGCTTCAGGCTGGTGGTAATAAGTAACATGTGGAGAAGATCACCATCTGAGTACAGTCACTTAGAACTCTCTTGTGGAGCCTCTGTCATTTGGCTAATGTGCCCCACATGTCAGTGGAGTGACCTGTGACCTGCCTGGCCCCAGGAGCAGCTCTGTGAGCCTGTTTCGTTAGATTTCTGCCTGCAGCACTTGGCTATAACAGAGTAGAGCAGGAGAGAAATCAATACAACCTGAACTGAATGCACACTTAAAACATGAGCCTTCAACTCTGGAATCACACCCTGACACTGACATCCAAAGTGCTTTTGCTCCATGACCTGCTCAGAGGCTAGTATAAGCAAACATGAGGGAGAAAATGGAAATGGCTGCAGAGAATAGGCAGGGGACTGTGCTGTTTTATAAATGGGGCTACCTACAGGGAAAGATTACTAGTAAGGTGGAACAGAAAGAACGTAGCCTGCTCACAGGTCAGCTGGAGATTCTTGAGTATGTTTCTCAACCTCTCTGAGCATCAGGTTTCTTCTCTGAAATGGTTAAGAATAACAATACTCTTTCAGAGTGGTAAGCTTGTTTGACAATTTAGTGAGCATTAGTCATGTAACAGCACAAGGAATGACTCTTGGTGTATGCTCAATAAATGGTAGTTTATTAGGTCAGAATTTCTGCTGATCTTATGGAGGTAAGCAAGACCAGATACTGTAAAAATCATTTTCTAGACACACAAATGAATGCTACAATAATTTCAGTCTACCCAATTCTGTTTTGAGAATATTTACTAAAGATTTACCATGTACCATAGACCATACTAAGGAATACAGCTGCAAAAAGCAAATAAGGCAAACGCTTTTCTCTCCAAAAACATAAGTGATTTTAATATAATTCTTAAGCAAGACTTTATAGAAAAGAAGAATGTGCCTGATGGCAAGATGCACGTAGAAGAGCATCTAATACAATGGAAAAGATAGAAGCTGATCACAATCTGAAAAACAGAGCTGCTGGGAAGAGAACTCCAGACATGGGAATCTAAGCTTGGTGCAATGGGCAGGTGTCAGGTAGCAAAAGCCCTGAAGGTCCACTTTTGATGAAATTTACCTTAAAGAGATGGAAGCCACTGAAGGTTTTTAAGTAGGTAAAGATTTGCACTTGGGCACATCACATTGGCTTTCAGGTGAAATGGGAAGAGCTGTAGTTTCACAAAAGCTTCTGAAGTGCTATTTCTTTATTCCTTTTCAATCTTAGTAAATATACAAGTCTGTAACCTCTACAGGGTGGTCCAAGTCAGCAATTCCATAACCAAGTGTGACTTCTGGACACTGAGTCATCCCCCAATGGGTGGTTTTTCAAGCAGGGGCCCATCCTTCAGCTCTTATGCTCCCCACTCTCTCAGAGTCTCTGTCTTTTGATAATATACTTGTCCACTTCTGCTATGCCTGCGAGATTGAACTTATTAATCTTCAGGACACATTCTACTCATTCATAAGCAGTATCAGTGGGAAGGTCACAGGTTCCAGCTCCTTTGGTGTCTGGTACAGTTAACACAACTAAAGTGCCTCTAATCTCAAGAGGTGATCAACTATGCCAGGTAAAAGATGTCTGTTTTCATGGATCATCTCTACCCCTGGGAAGGAAAAGTATACACATGTTTGTACTCTGCCCTATCTAAACCATCCTAGCTATTAAGACATTAGCTACTTTTATTTTATCACATATTTCATTGCAGTACAATTAAGACTTTTAACAGTTGCTAGGTATTAGAAGAATGAGTCCGAGATTATGTTCTTGCAAGAAAATGCATAGTTATAAATAGGGGTTTTGTAGGAATAAGTAGATTTCCTAAAAAGTGTGTCATATATACTAATCTCCTTTTTTAAGTTTCAAATCAATGAAAAGGATTTTTATACATCATTGAAATTTTAATATCAATTGTAAATGGTTATTAAGAAACATGATTGTAAATAATTGCTATATTTTACATTTATAAGTTAAGACATAACTTTTGATGATATCTGAATGCTTTCACATTCCTTATCTAGACTGAGCACATGAAATCCATGTCTGAGATTAAAATATATGTTCACACATTGTATAATTACTAGGGTAATTTTCATCACTTCACACGAGGCTTAACAGCATAATAAGAAAAATCTATTCTTGTGCTTCTGAGTCTTGAAGTTCAGCTTACACTTGAAGAACAGTACTCAGAACATGGAACCCATAAATATTACCAGTAACCAAAACCCTTTATAATAGCGGCATCTGACTTGATATTTATGACATTTAGATTGATACTCAAAATTGTAAAGAGTAGTTGAATCTTGCCCAATTTGAAAACATCAAGACCATTTATTCTTCCTTTATATCCACCATCCTGGTTCTTTCTGTTTTAACCTAGATTCCCTTAGTACTTTGAACATTATTTTAGAACTTGGTTTCCTCATTAGATTTACAGAAATAGTTAATTCATATTTTACACACAGAAAGTACTTGAAATAAACTTGATATTGTAGGAGATTTTGAATTTAGAAGAAGAAACCCATTAGTTGTTCCAAAAAGCCATTGGAAGAGCTTTAATTAAGTCATCCTGATACACAGAAGGCTTCAACTGGATTTCCGAGGCTCACATTGGTAACTTTAAAATATAAGAGACAATCACCTTGGGAAAGCATTCAGACCAGATGTTCTGGGTAGATCATTTTAGACTCTCCCCTGTCATTGTCTAGTGATTAAAGAATCAATTCAAGATTGTGATACCTAAAAATGTTCTAAGAAAAATAAATATTTCATCACTGAGAAAAAAAGAAGATCCAGTAGCATCTCCTGAAAAGCCTTTATTATAAATTCTAGCTTGAACACATAAGGATTTCTTTGTTAGCTCTCCCTACTCATCAAAAGTTGCCGCACCACATATTTTGTCATCTTTGATCTATTTTGTTGATGATAAAGAATCAAATTCTACTCTCTCTTCAAACTTTCATTCCAGTATTTTTAGGTATAGATGAGATGACTGAAAAAAATACTTAGAAATATAGTTAGAAAAATAGTTAGAAATCACTTAATTAACGTTAGAAATTTGAAAACTATCATTTTCCCGAGGTAGTAATCCCTATAGTATCCTACCACAAATACACTGTAGGAAGAGCTGTGACTAAATCCTTAAACAAAAGGGACCACACGGACACTTTGGCAGCTGCAAAGAACTAAGCTAACATCTGAGTAAACTTGAGGTAGAAAACACATAATTCCTTCTAATAACAATAGTAGCTGCTATTAGATGTTGTGCTAAGTATTTTATCTGTGTGATTTTATCAATCTTCATAAGCACTTCATGAGGCGAGTTCTATTAATTCTATTTTCAAATGAGAAATTAGGCTTAGAGATGTTAAGGCCTCAAAATGACACATGCAGTAAGTTCTTATCTCGGCCTCCATGGTACTTCCCCTCAGCCAAGAGAAGAAACTCAGCAAGGACAGAACAGCAAAAGATGCCTTAGGTAGCATTCTTGGCTTTCTCCTTGCATGTGTCTAAGCAACTCTAATTGTTTAGGTCAATGAGGAAACATCAAAATAGGCATAACTGAGATTGTATGGAAGAATCTCATGTCCTTCAAAACTAAAACCCCTCTGTTCACCCCTCAGAATCCAAAGATTTTAATGACTTATCAGTCTCCTAGTTTATAAGCACATTTCGTTGAATTCATGTCTGGCCACAGGTTAATAGTCTGTGAGCAGAAACCTTGGTAGTGTACTCCTGGGACGTCACCAACTTTAGTTAGGATTGTGATGACTGCTATACAGCTCCTTCTTACAGCTTGACTCTTTCAGTAGGAAGGATTTCTAACAAATTCCCCTGCTCCTGAGGCCAGATCCTTTGAAACACTAGATGCTTGAACCATCACTCCAATATGTATATGTATATGTTTTATTTTATTATTTTTTTATTTTAAAGAGGATAAAACCAAGGAAAATAAAACAGAATAAAATCAAGCAAAACAAACCAGAATAAGTGATACAGGACTTCAAAACATTACAAAATCAACCATAATTACCATAATGACTTTTGTTGTCTTCAAAATAGCTGCAGATACCTTCAGACAGAGTAAAAATTGAACAGAACAGAATAGAAATAAAAACAAAACAATGAATGCAACAAAGGACTTCAAAACAAGACAACAGTAAATCCAAAATGGCTACCATAATATATCTTGCTGTCTTTGAAATAGCTGCTCATGCCATTGGATATAACACAATCAAACAAAACAAAAGAGAATAAAACCCAACCCAACAAAACAATGAACAATATAGGACTTCAAAACAAGACTATAGGGAATCAACACTGGCTCAGAAGGAGATGTCACGCTGTGCACTGCTATCTTCTAAACAGATGATCAAACCACTGGCCCTAGACCTGCAAGGTCAGTGAAACACCAAAGCACCACAGGCTTTCAATTGCATTTCATCTCAATAGCTATCATCATATCCTGTGTTTTTCCTGATCAGCTGGTCTCTTACAGGCAGTGAGGGGGGAATTGGTACTTCTTGTTTGCCAGCCAGCAAGCTGGAAGGGGCTGGGATCTGGTTGTACCTTTGCCAGGGATGGCCCGCGCATGGCACTGGTTCACAGGAGGACTTTGCTTCTTGGTGGGGCCATGTGTATGTATATATGTGTAAATAAACTTTATTTAGAGAAGTTTTAGGTTCACATTAAAACTGAGCAAAAATTATAGATTTCCATAGGTACCTCTCCTACTTCTACCCATGCACAGCCTTCTACATTACCAATAACCTTCACCAGAGTGGGCCATTTCTTACAACTGATGAACCATGACCCAGTCTCCACTGTATACATTAGGGTTCACTCTTGGTATAATCCTTCAATAGTTTGGAGAAATACGTAGTAGTATGCAGTCACTGCGCTCATACCGCATAACATAAAGTAGTTCCACTGCCCTGACAATTCTTTGTGCTCTATTTAGTACCTCCCGCAAACCCTGGTCATTGTATCTTTTTGCTATCTTCTAGTGATTAAAGAATCAATTTAAGATTGTGGTACCTAAAAATGTTCTAAGCAAAATAAATATTCGATCGATAACTGAGAAAAAAACCCAACCCAGTTACCTTTTCCAGAACTGTACACTTTTTTGAAACAATTTCTTGAGGTGCTCTGGGAGAAAAACGAACCCTACCATTTTTTAAAAGTTCTGCAAAGGCCAGCAATAAAAGACTGCTTCTGAGTTTGTGACGGCCACTGCTTCCCAGACTCTCTTGAAAGTGAAATAGTTCTGAGTTTGTTCCCGCCTTGTTGCCGTCACCACCACCACTCCCCGAATCAGGCAGACTTCACTTCTGGCACTTGTGGCTTCAAAATCCAGTGTTTCTATACAAATCTTTTCCCTCTTTTCTCCTTTCAATACACGTAGTAATCTCTTCAAAACAGAAACTGCATTCCATCTCTCTGCTCAGTCCCCTTACTGGCCTTCCACTGACTGCACTGAGACAGACCCGGGTTTCTTCCCAACACCAGTGAGAGAGAGTAGCTCCTCCAACTGAGACGTTCACCATTCACTTTTCCAGTCAGCCTCCCTGGCCACCTCACTTCACGAGGGCCAGGCCTTTCCTGTTTCTGGACATTTCCTGATGCCCCTCGCTGTCCTTTCTGAAGTATTTTAATGGTCGTCTTGCAGGTGTTAGTTTAAGATTTAACTATCTGTTTTCAGACAAAATTTGTATAACCACCTGAAGCAGAAGCCCTTTCATGATCTGCTAGTCTCTACCATGCTGATTTGCAGAGTGGTCTCCAGACCAACAGCTTCAGCAACACCTGGGAAATGGTTAGAAAAACAAGTCCTTAGACTCCACCCCAGAACTGCTGAATCAGACACTCTGGAGAGAGACCCAGCAACTGGTGTATTAACAAACCCACCACACTAAAGTTTTCACTATTCTCTACTGTTTCCTGCATTTTCATCACAAACTCCAATGACTTCATTTATTTCACCTGTTTTAAGTCCCTCTCTAGACTTGTAAGAATTGTATATACTTTATGTCTGCAATCATCACTGGAATACAAGAAAATAAGTGAGGCTAATATTTTCTGAATAAATAAATGATATGGAACACACATTAGGAAGTACTGCCTTAAGTAGGACTTGTATGACTTATGGCTGAACTTCAAGTATCATGGATAGTATATTACTAATTTTTCTCTTTGCTTTTTCAATATCTATAAATATGCCACATCCCAGATACCATAAATACAAACAAAAGCAAGTCCTTGTCCTAAAAATATTACAGACAAATGAGATTTAAACAGCAGGTAAACACAATTGTTGCATCCTACTAAGTACTATAAAGGCTAGCAAAACCTGTCAAACATATTAAAATATATATGTATTTGCCTTTGGCCTTGTTATTTCTGTTCCAAAAATTAATTCTAG
Source organism: Cuniculus paca (assembly GCA_004365215.1). NCBI lineage: Eukaryota > Metazoa > Chordata > Mammalia > Rodentia > Cuniculidae > Cuniculus > Cuniculus paca. The sequence goes on along the minus strand of RJWT010001340.1, from coordinate 22,769 downwards.
CAAAATATGTAGGGATTTGCATACAGGTTTATCAAAAGGGATTTTTGCCAGCATTACTTATACTAGAAAAAAGTCAGAAATAACTTAGATGTAAAATAGAAAAAAATTAAAAGTAGAGAATACTAAAAACTTATTGTAATTTAGAAGAATTCTTGATGTGAAAATTTTCATAATATGCTGTTGACTAAATTACTATATAATACAGTTTTAAATTCTATATAAAAATAGGAATATACTTAAATATCTTGGAAAAATGTACACCAAAATACTAACAGAAGCTACTAGATGGTTTAACAGGTAATTTAATTGTCTCCTTTCACGCTTCTGTGTATTTTCAAATTTTCTACAATGCACTAACTTAGAGAAAAATGTTCAAGGCAACAGGTCCACACTGAGGGAGGAAGTAAACCTGCAGGTGAAAGGAGCTGCTGATGCAGAAATGAGAGAGCACAGGGGAGCTGGTGCCTGCAGAGACACCAGGAAAAGCGAGAGCCACAGAAGCGCGTAGTGTATTTAAGGGATAAGGAACAGCTCGGCAACACTGAAGCAGTTGTGGAGGGGATTGTAGCTCTCCATCAGATTTAGCCTACAGAGAGTAATCTGCTTGTTTACCTTCTCAAAACAAAATATAGCCCCAGATGGACAGTGGCATTCTTTATTAATCAAAATCAGAATTTACTAAGCATGATGGGCCATCCATGCTCCAAGGGGCTCTCTCGACTTAGCATTTTGAAAAGCCACAGACAGTTTTTCTGTTGTATAAAAGCTAATACAAATAAACAGAAATCATAACAAGGTTTCATTCTGGCTGGCTGAGTATGAGGTAACAGATGACAGGGGAAGAAGGAGACATTCAAAGATATCCTTGTACCTTAGACCTAAAGCTCCCCATGCCAGAATCCTAGAAGCACACCTAATCCCAGGGTCTGGCTCTTATCAATGGCCAAGAAGACTGACTGAGTAGTAAAATACCTCTGTGAAGCTTGTTCAGCACTCAGCACCAATACAGAAATTTCAAAGGCCATGATAAGTGGCTTGACAACGTGGAGACAGATGACAAAGTCTCAGCTTCTGATCACTAAACACAATGACTCCCTTGTGAACAGGTGCTACTAATTTTTCTAAACCCATCTTATCCTGTCGGTCACTTTCAGGTCAATCCCATGTGAGCCTGTTGACCTAAGGCATTCTCATATTTAGCTAACATTCAGTTGAATATAAATTTTAAGGAGGTTTAAATAGAGAGGATTGCCCTTGAGATTACATTAGGGATATAAACTCAAATGTCAAATGAGGAATGGCAGCTAATGGGTTGTCTACCAAAATCTGTTCTCCTGTTCTTCAAGGAGAATACATTTCAGACAGGCACATGGGTAGAAATAACATTTCCAGTTTCCTTCACTATGGCAGAAGCTTGTGAAGCTATTTTTTCATTTTTTTTAGGCACACAGTTAATCTGTATTTCCCACTAACTCCTGTAGCTTTGTTTAGTCAATGGGATGTGGGTAAAGATGGTATACTGGCCCACAAAAACTTTCCAAGTTAAACTCTCTTCATTCCCACTTGCAAGAGAAAAGAAAGGAATTTAAGGACCTGCGGAAGGTGAGAGTGTGTCTCTCTGGCCACGAGTTCCAGTTCAAAGACGCTATTCTTTGGAAGCACTTGCACATGTACACAGAGACACACATATGGATGTTTACCATAGTAGAAAATTGGAAACAACTGGAATTATATCGAGAGAAAATAGTTACATAAGTCCTGGAATGTCTACACTATAAAATACAATGTAACTTTTAAAAAAGGGTCAGGGCTGGAGATCTAGCTCAGCGGTCTAAGCACCTGCCCGGCAAGCGCAAAGTCGTGAGTTCAATCCCTGGTGCCGCAAAATAAATAAATAAATAAATAAATAAATAAAAATAAAAAAGGGTCAAACGAAATTTGGTGTCATACAAAACAATAGCCAGCATCATACTAAATGGTCAAAAACTGAAAGCTTTCACTCTAAACTCAGAAACAAGACAAGGATGTCCACTATCACCACTCCAGAATATAGTTCTGGAAACATTAGCCAGAGCAATTAAAGAGAGAGAAATAAAAGGAATGAAGATAGGAAAGGAAGAAGTTAAATTATTATTATTCACAGATGACATGATACTCTACATAGAAGACCCCAAAAACTCCACCAACAGATTTACAGACTTAATAAACAAATTCAGCAGCATAGCTGGGTACAAAGTTGACACTCAAAAGTCAACAGCATTCTTGTACACAAAAATCAAAATCACTTAGAAATAAAGGAAACCACACCCTTATTTTAACATTAAAAAGAAAGAAATACCTGGGACCTACCAGAGGAAGTAAAAGATTTATACATTGAAAATTAAAGTACTCTGAAAAAAGAAATTGAAGAGGAATTCAGAAAATGGAAAGACATCCCTTGCTCATGGATAGGAAGAACCAACATTGTGAAAATGGCCATTTCCCAAAATCTTTATACAGATTTAGTGCACTCCTGATCAAAATACCATTAGCATGCCTCACAGATCTAGGGAAAACATTCCCGAAATTCATATGGAACATTCCTGAAATTCATAAGAGACCTAGAATAGCAAAGGCAATCCTGGGAAACAAAGACAAGACAGGAGCATCACAATTCCCGACTTGAAATTATACTACAAAGCTGCTATAATCAAATCAGCGTAGTATTGGCAAAAAAACAAACCTGAAGATCAATGGAACAGAATAGAAGGTACAGACACAACTACAAACACACTCAGCTACCTTACCTTTGACAAAGGGACCAAACATGTTCACTGGAAGAAAGATAGCCTCTTTAATAAATGGTGTTGGGAAAACTGGCTTTCTACATGCTGAAGACATAAACTAGACACATGTCTATCACCATGCACTAAAGTCAAATGGATCAAAGACCTAAATATTAGGACAGAAACACTAAATCTACTGGAAGACAAAGTAGGTAGAAATCTCAACGACATAAGGGTAGGCAAAGAGTTCATGAATAAAAGCCAAACTGCACGAGAAGTACTTCTAAGAACTGGGATCTCATTAAGAAGTTTTTGCACATAGAAAGACATCACCAACAGAGTGAAAAGAAAACCCTCAGACTGGGAAAAACCTTTGCCAACTGTCCCTCAGACAAAGGACTTCTATCTAGAATGTATAAAGAAAAAAATCAGCCCCCCCCAAATGCAAAGACCCAGTCCAAAAATGGGCATTTGAAATGAATACACAATTCTCAGATGAAGAAATACAAATGGCAAATAAATAGAAAAAGTGTTCAACATCATTGGTCATTCAAGAAACGCAAATTAAAACAACACTGAGATATCATTTCACTCCAGAAAGAATGGTTAACAATAAAAAATCAACCAATAACAAATGTCGGTGGGGCTGTGGGGAAAAAGGAACCCTTCTCCATTGTTGGTGAGAGTGTAGACTGGTACAACCACTGTGGAAATCAGCATGGAGATTCCTCAGAAACCTAGGATTACAGGTTTCCTTTGACCCAGCTATTCCACTTCTGGGTATTTTCCCAGAAGAACTGAAAACATCATACCACAAAGATATATGTGCACCCATGTTTACAGCCACACAATATGTAATAGCCAGATCTTGGAAACAACCTAAAAGCTCATCAACTGAGGACTGGATAAAAAAGATGTGGTATTTTTATACAATGGAATACTACTCAGCTATAAAGAATGATAAACTCAATGTTTTTAAGGTAAATGGATGCAACTAGAAACCATACTCAGAAGTGAAATAAATCAGACTTACATGTGTAAACATCATACTGTCTCACTAGTGTAAGAAACTGAAAGAGTAAATAAGATCCGAAAGTTACAATAGATATAGTAAAAGGGAAAGAAACTGCTCAAAGGGAAATTGCATTGTTTGATCAATTTTGTATGCCTGTATCTGGTAACCTGAGCAACTATTTTGAAGATAACAATATGCAATATAACAACTATTGTTAAATTCCTATCTTGGTTTGAAATCCTATATTGCCATTGTTTTTTGTTGTTGTTAATTTGCTTTTGTTGTTGTTTTTGTTTGCTTCTGACTTTTCTGTTTTCTCTTTAAAATAAAAAAATTTGGTTTCATAAGATGATCTGCGAGACTTATTGCTGAACACAGAAGCAAGTTATTAAAAAAATTCATCCCTTAATGCTTCACTCATTGATGATTTATAAGCTTGGCACTGTTCTAGACACTAGGGATAAAGTAGTTAAAAATACAGACAAAAAAACCCACATGAACCTTTCATCCACATAGAATACAGTGGTGCCTCAGTTCATGAATTCGATTTGTTCCATGACTCTGGGAAAGATAGCCACAGTTGTGTGTTCATTACCTAACACACAATTTACAAACAAAAAACAAAATTTGTCAAACACTTCTGTTTGCAAACCAAATTGTTTGCAAAAGAAAGTGTTCATGTACTGAGACACCACTGTATATACTTTATAATTCTAAATTATATGCTAATAATGTACATATATTTCTAAATACAAAGATCATGATGGTAACCTTTGGAGTGGTGAATGGAACCAAAAGAGGAATGATAACTTTTTGGCCTATATTCTTCTGTGTTATTTGAACCCTCTTTACGGAAATACACTTGTGCATTTGAATTCTTTTATGAAATGCAGTCCAGTAATGGAACCAAACTGTGTTCTTCAGAGGCCTAGCTACCAAACCCTTCAAAGGCTACCACAATAGAACCCAGCTCGTGCCTTCACTGGCTTTACTTATTCATTCTCATAAGGGAGATTCCTTTTGATCAAAGGTCTCTGTGCCAACAAAAGTTTAAGAACAATCAACCTTGCTCAAAACCAGAAAATTAAAATACACAAAGAAATAAGGACGAAAATCTTACTTGGGCATAACACTAGACTAATCCCAAATCATTTAAGGGTTTTGATTGTCCAACCCTTTTGTTACTAAGGCTCCTCTGCCTGTAAAGGACAAGATTTCAGCTTTTCAGATGTCAAATGGCACTCCCTAAACATCACAAATGAGTTCTGAGGTGGGAAATGCATTTTCAAATAGAAGAGTTTTGTTTTATTTTATTTTAAAATTGTGTTAGCACCTAAAAGACCCCTGTAATGGTGAAGATAAAGTTAATCCAGTAATGCATTTACCATAGTAAACCTCCAGAACAGAAACACATTACTTGTCTCTCATGGAATTTTAAATCAGTATAAGGGATTAAACAGTATTATCCAGCTGATGGAGAGAGACTTGGGGAAAACACGATGGATTGTGGGAAACGGTCATCCTGCTTACTGCTATTTGTGTTCCAGGAAGTCTGTTTGGCCTTTCTGTGATTAATATGTCTCACATAATTCTAGGGAGCTGGTGTCTTTTTTCCTTTAACTTTTCATCTCTTCGAAAGGCCTGCACAAAGCAGAGGCCTGTATCATGTTCTTTCAGGCTGTGGTTTATCATGATCTGGATTTGAATTAAAGCAACGCAAACGGTCTCACACTTCTACAACTCCCTTTTCAATGTTTGGTTGAGTAGAGAAACAGAGTACAATCTCCCTTGTGTTAGCACATCTACTAAAATAATGAATTATGGTATCACTACGAAAATAGATGTTGTCAGATCACTGACACACAGAGCCCACAGGTAATCAAAGTTTGTTCTCCCTTCTTTCTCCTTTCCATCCAGTTTGCCTTAATAAGTTCCTCAGGTGGGTAGTTTCTCTAAATTTTGTTCATATATAAAAAATAAAGTTACTGAATAACTATTTTACGTCAAATTATCTCTCCATTGATCCAGCCTTTACCTAAAATATTTTAATCTTAGAAGCTTAATTTTAGAGATTTTAATTGCTATGGATTTAAAAAAAATATGACTTATCCAGATAATCTGTTTTTCTTAGTAGTGAGTGCCAGCCACTTACATAGATTATGTCATCTCCCAAATATTGTATCTTTCCACAGTCACTGTTCTTCAAATCCAAAGCATTCCTGTGCTAACTTGTACTAACAGATAAAATAACACACCTCAGTATTTATAGGCACAATATGAGAGAAACTGTACATCTTTCAGACTTGGTGAATTTTGTAGACATATGAGCACTGGACTAATCATAAGAAAAACACAGTATCTTTCTCTGATTCTCTAGGCACTTTGACCTGGTGAGAGACTTAACTGCTTTGTGTTTCAGTTTTCAGTTTTACGAGAGGATATGATGGTATTACCTCTCACATTAGGCTGTTAAAAAGAGTCCAGTGAGATGACATATGTAAGCTACTTCACATAGTACCTGGCATGGGAAAACTATTTAATTATTATCACTGTCAATATTATTAGTATTATCATGTCCAGCAATGTGTTTTGATCTTAAACTGAACGAAAGAATAAAGTCTAAAGGCCAGGACCAAACGTTAAGAAGCTTCTTGGATGTCGATTTTAGAAGAATCAAGGAAAACTCCCTAACGATGGAAAATATAAAAATGAATTTGCCAAAATTACTTGGCTAACATAACACATAACAACTTTACAGAAGTAATAGGGTATGAGATAACACTATGAGCAACAATGCCAAAAAATTGAGTAACCTAAGTTGAACAAACTCCTAGAAACACACAAATTACCAAAATTGACCCAAGAAGACATAGAAAATCTGAGTAGACCTATAACAAATAAGGAAATTAAATTAGTAATCAAAAGACTTCCAAAGAAAAGCCTGGGACCAGATGTCTTCACTACTGAATTCATTAAGTATTTAAAGAACTAACATGAATTCTTACCAAATCCTTTTAAAATAAGTTAAATAAGAGGATACATACTCCTTATTGTATGAAGCCAGTACTACTGACACAGTACTAAAGCTAGAAAACACCATGATAAAACTATATGCCAATATTCCTTAAGAAAATTGATATAAAATTTCAACAAAATACTAGGAAATCAAATATAGTGGCACACTAAGAGTATACACATTCATCAATTTGGAATTTTTTCCAGAACTTCAAAGGTGGTTCAATATATGAGAGCCAATCAGTGTATCACAGTATAGAAAATAAAACTCATATAGTCATCTCAACTGATACCAAAAGAACTTTTGAAAAAAATCAAACACTGATGCATTGAATAAATTAGGACTGGAAGGGAACTTCCTCAACATGTAAAGCCTGTATTTGACAAGTTCATAATTGACATCATATTCAATAGTGAAAGACATAACCTTTCTCCTAAGATAAGGAACAAGACAAAGGCCCCTGCTTTTATCACTTATATGCAACCTAATACTGAAAGTTTTCGTCAGAACAATGGCAAGAAAAATAAATAAAAAACATCCAAACTGAAAAAGAAGTAGTGAAATTACATGCATCTGTAGATGATATGCTCTTATATTTTAAAAAACCTGAATATTTAATAAATGAATTCATCAAGGTTACAGGACAGAAATCAATATGAAAAAATAAGTTGTATTTCTATAACAATAAAGATTCTGAAAAGGAAAAGAAAATTCCATTTTAAAAAGGATAAAATGCTTGTGAATAAATTTAACCAAGGAGGCATAAGACTTGCACACTGAAAATTACAAAACATTGCTTTAATAAATTAAAGATGAAAATAAATGAAAAAAAATCAAACATCATGGATATAAATGAAGGGTTAATATTAAGATGATAATACTTCTCAAATGTGGTAGTTTGTTTACTCAAAGTGAGATACAGACTCAATGCAATCCCTGCGAAACCCAATGGAAGGTTTGTAAAAATAAAAATTGACCCTAAAATTCATATGGAATTTTTTTTTTGTACAAGGTATTGAGCCCAGGATCTTGCACTTGTCAGGCAGGTGCTTGTGGCACTGAGCTGTACCTCTGGCTCATATGGAATTTCAAGGGATACTAGCCAAAACAAACAAACAAACAACAAAGGTAGAAGATTCTCATTTTCTAATTTCAAAACTTAATTCAAAGCTATGCTAATCAAAATGATGTGGTCCTAGGATAGAAAATTATCACACAGATCAATAGAATTAAGAGCTCAGAAATAAATCCTTACATCTATGATCAAATAATTTTCTATAAGGATGCAAGATGATTCAATGAGGAAATAACAGCATCTCCAACAAATGGTGGTAGGAATACTTGGCGATTCAAATTCAAAAGAATGAATTTGCAAGAAAACAATGAAGTTAGACTCTTACCTTCCAAATAGAAAAGAAATTAACTCAAAATGAATTCAAGGGTTCAATTTAAGAGTTGAAACTATAAAAGGATTAGAAGAAAACATAGGGGCAAATGTGTATGCCCTTGTATTTGGTAATGGCTTTTAAAATATGACAACAAAAGCAAAGTCCTTGACAAGAAAAATAGATGAAATTGGATTACACACACACACACACACACACACACACACAATGATATGAAAAGAAACAAAACAAAACCCACATGTGCAACAAAGGACAATAGCAAGAGTAAAAACACATCCCACACAATATTCCATAAGGTTTTAATATCCATAATTTAAAGAGATTTCATAACTCAACAACGAAAAGACAAGAATGGCTACCATCAAGAAATCAACCAATTAACAAATGCTGGCAGGGCTGTTGGGGAAAAGGAATCCTTCTCCACTGTTGGTGGGAGTGTAGACTGGTGCAATTACAGTGCAAATCAGAGTTCTCAAAAACCTAGGATTGGAGATCCCATTGATCCAGCTATTCTCTTCCTGGGTATTTTCCTAGAATTAAAAACATCACACCACAGTGATATATGTGCACCCATGTTTATAGCTGTACAATTTGTAATTAACTAAATCTTGCAAACAATTCAAAAGCTCATTAACTGCGGAATGGATAAAAAAGATGTAGCAGTTTTATACAATGGAGTGCTACTCAACTATCAAGAAGGATAAACTCAAGCCTTTTATGAGTAAATGGATGTAACTTGAGACCATACTCATAAGTGAAATAAGTTATACTTGCACGTGTAACCAACATATTGTCATCCTAGTGTAAAAAATGGAAAGAGTAAACAAGATGCAAAATGTACAAAGATATTGTGAGAGTGAGAGAGAAGGAGACTGCTTGGAAGGAAAAGACAACTGGGACGGGGGAAAGGAGAAAGGATAGAAGGGAAAAGATTATACACACACACACACACACAATAGATAATTATACTACTAATCTCTGTTGGTGCCTCAAAAAGAATGAATTGGGCTTTCATTGTTTGTTTTTTCATGTCTATGTCTTGTAATCTGAGCAACTGCTTTGAACGTAACAATACACAATATATTAACCACTGTTAATCTCAAAGAAAGAAAGAAAGAAAGAGAGAAAGTGAGAGAGAACCCACACAAAAACTGGTCAAAGGACTTGAACATGTATTTGTCAAAACAAAAATGACAAATAAACAAGTGGCCAGTATAAGACCCTCCACATCATTAATCAGCAGGAAAAGACAAATAAAAGACACAATATATTACTTCCAACCAACTAGGATGTCTATGATTTTTTAAAAAAGGAAAGTAAGTTTTGGCAAAAATGTGGAGCAATTATAATCCTTCTACATACCCAGGGAGCAATATGAAATGGGTCAGTCTCTTTGGAAAAAAGTTCTGTGGGTCCTCAAGAAGTTAAATATGAAGTTAGCACATGGCCTAGTACTTCTACTAGGTACATACTCCAAAGAATTGAAAACAGAAAGTTCAGTAGACACTTACACATTGATGCATACACAACATTGTTCACATTAGCCAAAAGGTAGAAAAGACACAAATGTCCCTCAACAGATACATGGATAAAAATGTGATATGTGTGTGTGTGTGTGTGTGTGTGTGTGTGTGTGTAATTATTTCGGCCATAAAAAGGAATTAATTTCTAATATTTACATAGAAGAACCTTAGAATTATTATTTCAAGTGAATGAAGTCAGGCTTGAAAGGACGACTATTGTACAATTTCACTTTTAAGAAATATCTTGACTAGGTAGATTCATAGCAATGGACAATAGATTTGTGGCTAAGGGGACTGGTGGAAGGAGCAATTGGGAATTAATGCTTAATGAGGGCAGAGTTTCTTTTTGGGGTGATGAAAATTTTTGAAAATGGTGGCAAGTGCACAATACTGTGAATGTACTGAATGTCATTGAGTTGTGTGATTAAAAGTGGTTAAAATGACAATTTTTATGTTATACATTTTACATATAAAAACAGATGAAAAGTCTACATATATTGTTAACATCTGTAACTATATTATACCCTTATATGTACAAAACCATTCACAGTTTTTCTACACACAGTTGAGAAGAGAAAAATAGCCTTTGTGTATTGGAACTTAAATATATTTTTATTTAATACTGCTAAAACCAGTAAAATCTAGTTGATTACACTGCATCAGTTCTATCTAAACATAGGAACTGTAGTATAGAAATGCCAAAAAAAAAGAATGCACCACTACAAGAGAGTCAGCTTGTCATTGATAATAGTCATGGGAAAGTGGATGATCATCAGCTGGGAGATCCTAGAATGAATTTTTATGAATGGCAAGATGCTGGAAAAGATGAGGGTCGACAGGGTCTTCTCTAAGCGTCCATGAAAGTTCTACAAAATCTTTGCAGAGTTAAAATGATTTCTCTTTTTTCTCTGGTTATGACAAACCTTTCAGTTCAAGTATTCCTAAGAACAATTTACTATTCTCATCAGGTGATATTGATACTAAAAATACTCTTTGCTATCAATATCCAGCCTGACATTTTCATGTAGACTATCAGATTTCATAAAGTATATCACCTAAAAATAATTTTTAAAAATTCATAATAAAACAGATCCCCCTATGAAATCTTAATACAGAAAAGAACATTCTCCTAACCCTAATTGTTTCCATGAGAGTGTTTCCAAGGAGAACATCCAGGGATATGTCGTTAGGAAGACCATAATAAAGATGTGAATTTCCACACATGCTGACAGCTTCAAATATGCAGCCTACTCAAAAGCAATTTGAGTAAAGAGTGTCATTGCTATTGTCAGTGTTGTCACTTCTTGACTAGGGATCTTATTTTATTCATTTTTGGTCTTGCTGATGGCCCAAAGCACCATTCCTCTCAGGCATTCAGCCAAGATCTTGAGTTAAATTTTCCCTTTTCTTAGATTTCATACATCATGAGTATTCTGTAACAAAGAAGACTGTAAACAAAGAAGGTGGGACTATGACTCAAACTTATAAGACAGGGCCAAATGGCAGAGTCATCAAAATACATAGGTTGGGCCACAGAAGGCACATTTAAATAATGACTTGGAAAATTCAGAATCTAATCAAACACATCTGTGCATTATATTCTCTACCTGCTGTCTTGCCTGAAATGAAGATGCTTAAATCCCCATTAGTGGGGTAGGACCACCCATCTATGGAAAAACAGAGCCGGACTCCAATCTGTTTTGTGAATCTTCAGAGTGGCTACCAGCTGACTAGAAAACATTTAGTGTGGGGGATCCAGTGTAGGGCAGAATGAACACAGCTGGCTGACACAGCAAGCAGTTAGGAACAACAACGAAAATGTCATTTGATTCGTGGGCTGAGCCAATCCATCTGGAAAATCTCTCAAAGAAAGTAGCTGGAAATGACATTTCAGCTCTGATTTTCCTAGTCAAGTCTGTATGTTAAGCCAGAGACTCAAAAATAGCACTTCTTCGAGATGGTATAAACACACTGACACCTGAGTCTCTTTGCTTTGGTCTTTCAAGAGTGATTTTAGCTTTTCTGGAGATAACACAGAGACAGCAGGGGCTGAGTGCTGGGAACAGATCTATACTTGCACCTTGTTTCCAGGAAATAGATGATTCTGCTAAGCTGACTCCTGAATTTCCTACACAAGATCTGAACCCCGGGCCTGATGCACAGTAAGGCGTGCGATTGGCATTTGCAGAAAGCTTGACATCCCACACTGCAGTTCTTGAGTGGTGCCAGACAAAGGAGCATGTTAAATGACTGCCAGCCCTATGATAAGGCTGGTTATTACTGAGGTATAGTTTCCCCAGGTCTAAAAACTCATAGTGGTGCCACTGAAGCATGCCAGGGAGAAGATAAAATTTAATTAATAATTTCCTTAGAGGCCAACAGTCTATTACAACTATGTTCATTGCTGTTTCCTGCAATGACCTTACAGCTCATAAACATTATACATACATGTTTGTCAGAGTCTTATCCCGAGGTTTAATTTATGGCTTAGGTTCCACTGCATAATTAGCTAGACTGAAGCGATTTTCAGATACTGGGAACATTACAGATTCTGCATAAGGTAGGTGTGTGCCTCCCTCCCTTGTGTTCAGGCCAATGTCTGGAATAGAGACTATAATTTCCATGATTAATAACATGCATTATAGACAAAGCTGAGGATGAAGGCAAAGTCTCTTTCTGACTTTCAGGTGATAAATTTGAGTTTTCTGCTAGAATGAGAGAGTCTGGACACTGAATTAGGTACTACTTTTGTATTCAATGAGATAGCTCAATCTATTGTTTTTAGAAACACAAAATTGCAAGAAATGATATAATAGAGAGGTAGATTTTTCTCCACTAGAATAAAATACTTGTTCATTTAATATGAAACTACAATTTATTTTGGATCTATGGTATGCCCAACACTTTGTAGAACTATGGGAGATCAGTGCCTCAAAGTCTGAGAAGAAGGACGCATTAATAAACACCTTTTGGACACAAGAATTGATGAATTGATCATGGGATGTTTCACATTTTAAATTATAGAAAACATAGACAATATTTATAATCAGAAAAAATAACAAAAAAGTGGATTAAAGATTAGTAGTCTCTATCTTCCTCAAGTTGAGAACCAGTATATACTAAATGCCTCTTGCCAAACACAATGGTAACAGGACAACAGAGAAGATAGCAGCAATTTCTGGTTCAGTCCTTAAAGATTGTCTAGTAGCAAAAATCACTCCCACAACTTGCCTGAATACTGCAAAATTTTAAGCGTGATATTTTCTTCCACTGTCTTTTGGATATTCTGTTCCCCACGATATGTTATACTTAAATTAGATTGGCTGTAGATTGGCTTTGCTCTGGTCAGAATCTCAAACCCTAAAACACACATGACAGACAGTTGAGACTAGTGGGATTGAAAAGACCAAAATATTAACCCATGAGGTGAAAATGACAAAACAAAAAAGCAAGAGAGAATCACTATGCCTTTTACTTTAAGTCTTCCTTCTGATCAGATGTTCTTCCCTCATTAAGGGTCCATTAAAACTCTACCTCTTTTTCTTCAAAGTCTACTTTAAACACCATCTAAAATAGTACAGTTGTCTCTTGGTATTCACAGGGAATTGGTTCAGGATTGCCATGGATACCAAAATCTATAGGTTATATAAAATAATGTAGTATTTGCAAATAACTTATTCCTCCTACACATTTTAAATTATCCCTTGATTACTTATAACACCAAAAACAGGGTAAACGCTATGTAAATAGTTCTTACATGTATATTGTTTAGAGAATAGCAGCAGGAAAAATGTATATATATGTGCATTACAGATGCAGGTTTTTTCCCCAAATATTGTGAGAGTGCTGAATCATGGTTAAATCTGTGGATGAGGAACCCTCGGACTATGAGAGCCAACTGTGGCACAAAGTTGCCCTCACTCATTCTTTCACTCACATGTGTACAGATATTTCTCATTTAATGATCAGGTAATCATTAGGACTAGCAACTACGTTGTTAAACAAATTGGTCACTAAATGAGGAACTGTATATAGTATGTACATTACAATATTCAGAACAAAGAAACAGTCGAAGACTGCAACTTGTTTTGCTTTTATTTGCATAACTCTACATGCAGTACTGTAATGTGTAACAGAACATACAACTACAGTACCATACAGTGCAGCATAATCAGCAAAAATTGTAGTGCCATTTAAACAAGGTGCACTGTACCAAAAAAAGATATTGAGGCTCTACAAATAGGATGTGCAGAACTGTACCAAAAAAAAAAAAAGATGGGTCATTAAGTCTGAACAATGCACCTTGGTCATAAGTCTGAATAGTCCTTAACCAGGCAGGTCTTTAAACAAGGAGTATCTCCATATCTCACCTTGTTCTAAAGTGGTAAAGGTCGAATTGTATGGAAGAATAGGAAAACCTATTGGTTTGTGAGAATATAAACTTCAGTGCCAAAGCAAATCACCTCATTCCAACTCTCATCCATATCACAGATAATGTGGGTGACAATAGCACGACTAACAGAGCACTTACTTACTCTGGACTGTAACAACCTCTTCAAATATGATTACATCACTCACGCACTGATGTCATCAAATACAGGTATTACTATTGCCATATTACACGTGAGGAAACTAAACCAGACACTGTAAGTAAACATGTTCCCAAATCACACAGATAGCGAAGGTGGATATCAATCCAGGTCCACACCTAAATCTTTGCTCTTAGCTACTACATCATCCTATGTCTTTTATAACCCTTCACTGATCATAAACAGACATAAAAGTGTATTTACTAAGCTACATCCTTGAAGGAGACAATTTCAGCATCCCATTTGCCTGTCTAATGGAAACTATTCAAATTTTTGCAATCACTTGAACGCATGAATCTTTATAAGAACAAAAACACCTATTTGGAAAAAAAGCATCTCAGATCATATCTGAATGCTTGGATCCATCTAATTCTAGGGAAAGCATTTTTTTTTCATGAAAACACGATTATAAGGAATCTGAGTTGGAAGATAAAGCAAAAATTTCAGAGCAAAAGTAGACGTTAGTATCAAAGGAAAGATGCATTTTCCTTTCAATCTGCCACAACACGTCACAGAATCAGAGTTGTTCTGATGTGATACTTTATGAAAAGGCAATGTGAGGATGTTATGCTAGACTACATTCAGTTGGGATTGAAATGAAAGAAAGGAGATGCAAATAAAATGACTTGAGTCAATTTAGATTCTTCACTACTACCATCATAGGACCGTAACTCCTGCAGACAGGAAGATCTTAACATTGTTTCATACCAATGCAAAGATAATCATTCGAACTTCTTTTCACGAAGTATCTTGGGTTCTGTATTAGTCCAAGAAGTTTAGGATCTACACATTTCCCCTAAGGTAGCAACTCCGTGGCTTACATTTACAAATTTGAAAAGGCTCAGCAGTAACTCATACTTATTAGCAGATTTTTCTGTTCACTTTATTTCAATGCATAAACAACATCATAACCAAGGTAAGATTCTCCAAACCTAACACCTCAATGTTTCTTTCTTGGCCAGTTTTAAAGAGTTGACCTATTGTTTTTTAATGCTTCATGTATCATGACCACCTTGATTCCTCAACTCCTTTAGGTTGTTTCCCTCATTAAATACTGAATGCTAATTGATGGATGTGTGCATGTGTCGGGGAGAGACAGAGAAAAGAGAGAAATGGCAGAGTTAGTATAGATGTGGAAAAGATTCCTTAAACCTGCTCTTATATTCTGAGTCAAATTCTGCTTTTAGATATATTTCTTCCAAATCTTTTTTTTTTAAAGTAGGTAAGGGTTAGTAAGACTATTAAAGGAACCAAAACTCTAAGAATAAAGGCTACATTAAATAAATTAAAGTACATTTGTATGGTGGGCTATGGTAGGCTACTGAATGTCGTGTGATAGAAGAATATTTAATCACATATCCATGATCCATTTCTGTTACTGAAGCATGTGTGGTCATAGTCTCATTCACAGGTTTAATTTATGGGTCAGGTTGTGGTGCATAATCAGCAAATGAAAGTTTTAAGATGCTGCTGCTGCAAACATTACAGGTTCTGCGTAAGTTATAGTGTAATATAAACCGTGATTTTGTTGAAAATACATATGCATAGAGTAAGAAGATATATTGACACAAAATGTCACATATTCATAAAACATGTCTTCAGCAATTTTAATCATCCTTTGGTTTAGAACTTCACTTTATAGTTATAATTCAGACTTTTCTATTTATACTTTTTGTATTTTTTTAAAGTCCATGCAATCCATATAATCAGTTTCACATCATGCTATTTTTTAAAATAATTAATGTCAGAAGCTGTGAACGGTTTTTTAAAAACCCAGCCTACAAAACATTCCTCTAAAAAAATTCCCACAGGGAACTTCTTGAAGGCGAGTGCTTTTCCTTAAACAATCAGCACCAGATTGCAGACCAATCCCTGTAGAAGTCCCTGACAGCAGGTGTGATGTCCTATGAACAAGGAACAAAGTCCTGTAGGACCAGGGACTCTAATCAGCTCCATCCTGGGGCACTGCAGAGATTTTCCTATTGGTTAGGAGACAGGAGGAGCAAGAAGGTTGCACTTCAACCTCAGTGAACTTTATCCATAACCTGGACTTTTAGGAGAAGATCAGAGAAAAGTATGCATAAATACTTCCTCCACCTCACAGCAATAGGTTGCTTTATGTCGACTTTACAGAATATCAATTTCTTGTTGAGCTCAGACATATATATGTGTGTGTGTGTGTGTGTGTGTATCAGAATCATGACATTTTAGGATAGGGCATAGATAAGTGAGAAATTCAGAGAGAATAAAAAGCAATGAAGAATCAACTTGTGGTATCTATGATTGGAAAGAGAAACAACTACTAAGACCCCATAGAAACAATAGAGATCTTGTCTCAAGGGTCATTTCTGAGTCTTAGGGTGACTCGTGAGTCCTGGAAGCTTCGCTTTGCTGAGGCATTATGCGTCGGTAAACGTTGCTTTAAATGCACTGCTGTGGTTCACACAGATTGTCAAGTTCAGTGTTCCTGGAGGCAGTCAGCACAGTGCCAATTATGATGTTGGCACCTTCCTGTTATCCCACACTCTAAGGAAGGGGTAAGGAAGACACGCAGTGCCCTTTCCTGAAACACCTGGCTACCAGATCACACTATCCATCTGCAGCTACTACAAGCAATCACTGGCAAAGTGCTAGGGAGGGGGCAGCTTACCTACAGGGAGACAGACGATGGCTATATTGCCCTCTGTTTACCATGAGCTCTTAGCTCATAACTTACTGTTTTTTGTATTATCTATGTATTTCCTTCACACATATTAATGCTTCTTGGTATTCTTGGGAGAGGGTAGTTTGGTTTGAAGGTACCTCCCCCAAAGCTCTCCAAACTAATAGAGAAAAAATGACATTTGAGCATGATGTAATCTAGCAAGTTTCCCCTCAATTTTCAGAGACGAAAAAAGACTTTTGAAAGCAATAAAAAAAGGCTTCTAAAGTTTTCTTTAATTCAACCATCCAGGAAGTTTTCCATGCCTCTTTCCCTCCTCCTTCTTTCTTTTCTGTCACTCGTTTTGCTCTCTGTATCCCCCCAACCATCTCAGAAACCTCTCAGGAAATTTTTCCTCTCCCTCTCTACCTCCCTTCCTCCTTCCCTCCTTATTTCCCTCCCCCTTCTTTCTCTCCCTTCCCCTCTCTTTTCTCCCTTCCCCTCTCTTTTCTCCCTACCCCTCCTTACACCTCCCCTTCTCTCTCTTCTCTCTCCCTTCCCTTCCCCTCCCCTCCCCTCTTCTCTCTCTCTTGAACCCAAGACCTTTACACTGAGCTACATCTTCAGTGCCCACCCCTCATCCCCAGCCTTTTAGAGACAGGTCTCTCTAATTTGCCCAGACTGGGCCAGAATTTGTGATCCTCATGCCTCAGCCTCCTGGAGCACTGGGATTACGAGTGTGAGCTAGTGCACACAGAAGCTTTCCTTTCTAACTAAGCTAAGAATATCACTTGTTATTTGCTTTAAGCTTATTATAATTCCAGACAAATAGGTAATATTTTATAGAATTTATCACTCTCATTCTTCCTAAGCTTGTGAAGTGGTTACTATAATAAAACCCCATTTTGTCAGTGGAGGAACTGAGGTTAAGAATTTGCTCAAGGCCAGTTGGCACTTTAGTAACAGATCTGGTCTTTTAATTTTGTCCAAAAAAATCAAGCAATCATACAAAAATGGTGCTTTCAAGCACTCTGTTATATTTCTCCCCATGTCCTGTTCTGAGAGTTGCAGACTCTGAGTTAGGCAGGTAATTTTCATGAGTTGAACAGGTCTAGGAGTGGCGGTGGTATGGCAGCCTGGAATTCTTCCACCTGATCTGCAGGGTTACACCTCCCCTCCCACCCCAGGATATACCTGCCTGCTGTGGCCACAAAATCAAACTTTTAAAATGAAGATGGAAATATGTACGTTTTTAACATCTTAAAAAAAGAAAACACCTGATTTTTAAATGTTGGCAATTTAATTAAAAATATTTAAATACAGGAGACTCACTCTATGCGAGATGAACAAAGGTCATCAGTAGGCCATGCTCAGGCCATGGACTGTGTCTTTCTGTTCTTTACCGTTTGCTTGGCTTAGGCTCAAACTTTGAGAGGTGTGATAGCAAGATGCTGCTTCAGCGAAACAATACATCTTTGGCTTTCAAGTCACTCTCCTTTACTGACTAGGATATATAATTGAACAGCAAAGTCTTTCCCATCTGGGCTCTCGGAGGCAATATCAAAACTAAGCAGGCTTGGTGGAAACCTGTTTCCCAGCTGATGATGAGAATCCAGGCCTCCCTCCCCTCCCCGCTGTTGTGTTGGCATCTCTGAAGTTGCCTCTGGCTTTCTCGGGGGTTTCAGCTACACACTGGCTTTCAATGAGTCTAGCTCTAGTTTGTGTCTTGGAGAAAAAAGAAAAATCCTTTCAAACTCTGAAAGCTATAAATTGGCTTCAAACTTCTCTGCCCAAATTTTAGAGCTGATGGTAAATTCCACACCCACCAGTCACATTTTTCTTCTTACCACACACTGGTTTAAAAAAAAAAATAAAAGAATAATTGCTCTTCCAAGCGGGGAAGCTGAGGTCGGGTCGAACAACCTAGAACCTTAGCTTTAGATAATCTGGAAAAGCCTCTCAAGATCTACAGGGAAGAGTTCTCTTTAAATACCGTGATTTGGTTTACAATTAGACCCCTTGCAAAAACAGCTCCAAACCTCTCTGCTTTGGGGATTTTGATCTCACAAACCTCTGTGTTCACTCATCCCTCTCAGTTCCTTCCAGAAACCTTAGCATCAGCATATCCATCTTGCTCACTGTTGTAGCCCTAGCACCTGACACCAACATTAATAAATATTTGCTGAATAAATGAATAAAATGAATGAAAGGTTCAGCTTAAGTAGGAACCAAGATAATATCTATGCAGTGGTTTATTCATTCGAATATGTTGGAATGAATGCAGGTCCCTAAGGAATACACTTGAGAAACACAGGGTGGCTGCTGTACAGATTGCTGAGGTTTTGTGTAGCTGTGTTAAGCTGATTTTGCCCACACAAAGGTGAAGAATGAAAGTTTTCGAGTAGAATACGTGACAAAGGTGGGAGGGAGCGAGAAAATAGTAACTTTGAGGGTCGACCGCAAGACAAGGAAGGGAGAAAAGATGGTGCAGTGTGTGATGCAACCCTCTCCAGTCTTTCCATCAAATGGTCAATAAAATATTCATTAACATCAATTATATGATGAAACACAGAACTCACAATATAGCTATCATACATAGTCAGTATGAAAAAGCGAAATATAACTAGAGCAAAGCCTGTTTCCTGGGGAATAAACAGTCTATGATGCAGCAACCAGAGAAAAAAACACTACAACATGAAAGTTGCTCAAAAATACTCACAAAACACCATTGATTTATAGATATTTATTGAGCATTTACTATGTGCCAGGCATGTGAATAGTGGCAAGGAGAGAGAGGCAATATATTTAAAGAATGAGAGAGTATCAGTGATGGGCGCTATGATGGGAATGGGGTAGATGAGTGATATAAGATAATGATAAGGCATGAGTTTCAAATTAACTAGGTTGTCATGGTTGGCTGCTCTGAGAAGTAACAAGTGAGCTGAGATCTGAATGATGAAAGTAAAGAAAGTGTGTATAAGGCCTTGCTAGAGTAGAGAAGACCTATACTTGAATAATCGCCCTGTGGTCAACTGTATGGTACAAGGAATAGGATGGAGAGGAGGTACAGCACACGGTTGGAAGAACCAGGCAGGGACCAAGTTAGGAAGACAGACAACAGTCTGCAAAATTGGATGGACTGATAAAGACAGGGAAGTTGACTGAAATGCAGAGGTAAAATGTAATCACAACACAAGGGCCTTGACATGTACCATCTCTGGGGGAAAAGTTCTCAAACACTTTCCCTTCAGGGGGCAGGAAATAATGTAGTTTAGTTAATTGGCCATAGGGACTGCTCTGTGTATTAATGTAAAACTGGGGATTATCCAGCCCCAGATGCAAATGAAAGGGCACAGTGGGTCACTGGTTTTCCAAAGACTCTTCTCACTTGAGGTAGAAGTGAAAACACCAATTACCCTCATTTCAGTGGGAAAAAAAAATGGGAGAGGAAAAACACTGGAGAATTGTGATTCTGATTGGCTTGAAAATCATAACCACCACCCCAAAATTAAGAATTAAGAGAACAGAAAGAAAAAGAAAAAAAAAGAGGCCCTTTACTCTTGGGACCTTAAGTGATTAGGAAGAGTTGTTATTTGGCTGATTTTCACACTTCATTAGCATATGCATGATTTAACAAGGAAACGTGCTGGGGGCTGGCATGGGCTGGGCACGGCCTCTCCCCCCACCCACGCACTGGAAACTGGGGCAGTAGCATTGGGAGCGCTTTACTATGACAGCGAGAAACAGAAATCAGTGCAGAAAGGGAGGTGAGCACATTACCAAACCTTGAACTGTGCGATGTCTGCCTTTACTCCTGAGCACACTTGTGTAGGGAGCCACGCTGCTGGAACACTATTCCTCCCAAGAAAAGAGCCACCTGGGTGAAGCACAATTCTCTTGCCTCCCTCAGACACTCATATTTTCTTCTCCAAATATCTGTCAATGCCAAGAAAACTGAAGCATTGTATTATGATTGTCCACATTTCACTTAGCAGTGAAGACAAGAAGAAAGTGGGCTGGTGTTTTGAGGGCAGGATAAAAAGGGCTCTGGAAGGAGAGTTAGGCCTTCACATTTTCATTCTGAATTTCCAGATTAGATCTGTAAGCAGTGTACCAAGAACAAAAGTCACACTCAATGCTTCATAACAGTTCAACTTTAGACTTTTTTTCCCCTCCATTCAAAATGCTTCAAAAGAAAAAGAAAAAGACAAACATAGGCTATGTGCCATGGAAGGGCTCAATCATGCCCAGCCTTTCTGGGCCTGTCTGACTGCTTAATTCCTTGCAAAAGTAGGTACATAACGCAGAAAGTGATGAACAGAATGTGTAGGTCATTCTGAAAAGAAATGGCAAAGAATTTTATAATTCTTGCATTGTATTCACTTTATCACCACATTCAATATCATATAACTTTAAAATTGTGTCATTTGGTCCATTAATATAGTCTGAGATGATTCCTGTGATGGTTAACTTGTGATGGTTAACTGTTAACTTGACTGGCTTGCGAACTGCCTAGAAGATTAGAGTAAAACAGACTTCTTAGAGGTGTGACCTTGGGTTCTATATCTAATCCCTGGCCCCTTCCTAACTGGCACTGTTCCCCTGATCTGCTTCCCGGATGACATGAATTAGGCATCTTTGCTCTGCCATGGCCTTCTGTCATGATGTTTCTGCCTTACAGCCAGCCAACCATGCACTAAATCTTCTGAAATCATGAGCCAAATAAACCTCTCCTCCTTTAAATTGTGGATGTCAGGTATTTGATCCCAGCAATAGAAAGTCTGGCCAATACCATTTGCCAATCTTTTCTGCTTTGGGGATCTCTTCATGTCAATTCTCATTTTTTTTTTTGAGAAAACCCTAATTTTCTTTTCTCTTAATCCAGTCTGCTGTCTGTGTACGTGTGTGTGCATATATGTGCATCAGTACATGTGTATATCCTAAAGACCTAGCTAATCAGCATATTCTATGACCCTGGCAACAATGACTCATTCGGAATGTTTAAACTCCACCTTGGACTAAAGAAAGTTAAGTCCAGACTTTTTTTTTCCACATTGAGATGATTCCAAGATATTCTTTTCACTCCTTCACACCCACTCCTTGAAGCTTTCCAAACATGTCAAACATTTTCATACCTCTGTGCTTTTGCAGATGCTATTCTACTTTTTGAATGAATAAAGAAATCTATCAGTTCTTCCATATGTTATTCTGGCTCAAATTCTCAAACCTTATGCTACCATATTTAACTTCATAAACATGTACTCACTACTATTATATCAGACCACTGACTGTTTTCCTAGCAACCATTCTTCCTTTCTGCCAAAAGCCTCCAGCTTTTCCCTTCCCAATCTTCAAGTAAAATTTAGATGGTACTTATTCCTTCTCCCTCAACATCAGAGTTAGAACCTTACTCACTTAAATTTTTCCATCTTGTGCTACTCAGATAAGTGAGGCATATAGAACTCCAGCTAGCCATAACCAAAGTAAATCTACACCCAGACATATAATAATCAAGATTCCAGAAATTCAACACAAGAAGAGAATATTAAAAGCTGTTTGAGAAAAGAAACAGATCACCTATAAAGGAAAACCCATCAGAACCACAACAGACTTCTCAGCACAAACGATCAAGTCAAGAAGAGCTTGGAGTGAAGTATTGCAAATTCGGAAAGAAAACAATTTCCAACCCAGATTGATGTACCCTGAAAAACTATCTTTCAAAATTAATGGAGAAACAAGATACTTCCATGACAAGGAACAACTGAAGGAATTCATGACTGCCAAACCAACCCTACAAAGAATACTGAAGGACAT
>RJWT010001339.1:0-49234 GCA_004365215.1 Cuniculus paca | reverse complement strand
AAGGGAGGGAGAGAGAGATTTTCAATCAACCTAGAAGGCCACAAGTTGGCTTTCATTTCAAAGGGGCACTTGCTTCTCTGTACATCATTCAAGCTTGAAAAACTGTATTCTAGAATTTCTCTGCTATTTATGCCCAACACACCTACCATCTGTTCTGGTCACTTATTGCTGGGCTCATGGGCTGGACAAACACAAGTTCAGTTCACACTGTGGTCAGAGCACCACAGGCGTGCTAAGTAGCCAAAGAAAAGGCAGTTCAGAAAATACACTAGACATAAACTCACAGCTCTACAGGGAGAAAACTGAGCACATGGATAAAATAGGGCATTCCCAGGCAACACTAGCTCAAGAACAATGTCACAATTATAACCGCAAGGTCAGTGGTTCACATCCCACTCTGCCCACACATGACTTTGTCATCTTCTCTACATTTATGTCTAAGATAAGCTGCAGAAATCTTACAGACCTTGGCTGCAGAATCTTTTCTCTGTCATCCTATATCCATGAGGTGGTTCCTTCCCCATTTCCTGGAAGGAGACAGCAGTAGCCTCCTTCAGCCCTCCTTGTCTCCTCCCTTTTTGGGGAACAAGAGTGAATGTGACTGGTGAGGTGGGACCAGCCAGCATTCATTAGACCACCTTTGCCTCAGGGAAGGGCCACTGCACCAATGAACAGGAGGAGCCACACTGTCTGCAAGCATGACTGTTGCTTGTTCCACATGTCCTTCCAGTAAGCAGATAACTTGGAGACCTGCTGCTGCCAGACTGGCCAGACTTCCAACTTCATCCCAGCTCCCAGCTTCCAATTAAATATGCAAGTCCAAGTCCCCTACATATGAACCCAAGTCCTGTGTTTGGAAAGCAAGGCAAATTCTCTTGCCAACTGACCTTGACCACAATCAACATTGTGCAATTGGGGCAAGAAGACAACATTTGCCACAGCCAACAATTCAATTCTGTGCAGCAGAGACAAATGTGGAAAATTTTTCTGTTTTTGTAATCATTTCTTAGAGAAGCTGGGCTGAAAAGAATCATGCAAAGCTCAGGGATGGGTTGTTTTCTGTTCTGGGAACCTTTGAAAAAAAATATGCAAGAGAATTTCTCGCACTGGTACATAGCCCCATTCTCACCGGATCGAGCAATCAGCACCTCTGACAAGGGCAGGGCACAAAGTGAAGTGTGGGCCCAGAGTACAAACTGTCCTGTTAGGCTCGCTAGCTTCTGAGACCACCTGACTCTGGAAAACTGATGCCTGCCGTCTTCCCCACCAACCCAACACCCTTAACACTACTCATTTCACCAGGGAAAACCAGTATTTCTAATGTTCTAGATGTTTTGGTCATCTCAGGAGGGTAGAGTCCTCATGAGGCCCTCTCAAATCCCGAATACACACCTCTCAGAGTGGGGAGTGCAGGTGGGAATTGGAGTGAGTCAGAGAGGGCTGAAAATTTGTTATGGTTACTCTTCCTTTCGGGGGTCTAATTCCCCTCTCTGAAACTGGACCCAGAGAAATAGACTAATAGAAGAGAGAGGAAGAGGGAAAGGGAAAAGAGAAAGAGCGATGTTAAGGAATTGGCTCATAAAACTGTGAAGGCTGACAGATTCAAAATCTGCAGGTTTGTCCAGCAAATTGAAGATTCGGGGATGGGATCTGCAGTTATGCTTGTAGTTATTGCAGTTATACTTCCAGGAAATCTCCTGGAAAACTGTCCTCTTCTGCAGGGGAATGTAGTATGCTTACTTAGAACCTGTTCTAAAAGTTAATCTCATCTAACAAATGCATTCCTAGAAACAATTACATTAATGCTTCACCAAATATCTGGGTACCATGGCCTAGTCAAGTTGACACACAAAGTTCACCATCACAGCCAGTACCAGTGGCAAGGTATGTTATGCTGAGTGACTTCCAA
This sequence comes from Cuniculus paca, assembly GCA_004365215.1. NCBI lineage: Eukaryota > Metazoa > Chordata > Mammalia > Rodentia > Cuniculidae > Cuniculus > Cuniculus paca. Next base: position 47,325 of record RJWT010001339.1, on the reverse strand, counting down.
GGCTAAGTGATAAGAAGACTTTTAGTTCCTGCACAGGTCTGCTGGGATGCTCTTTTGGAAGTCCGGCTATCTTGAGAATATGTGCCTTGAGAAGCCCAAGCTAACCACATAGGGAAGCCACATGGACAAAGAGATACCCAGCTCATCCCCACCACCCTAGCCCACCCAGCCCAGGCAGCAGAAAGGAAGAAAGAAACCACCTGTGGTGTCCAGCTGTGATGAGGTCTCAGATGCCTCCAGCCCTGAGTGTGAAAGACTCCAAGTGCCAACTGCCTGATTGGGCCTATCGGTTCGTAGAACCAGGGAAGACACACTTTGCACTGTAAGTCACTTAAATGCTAGAGCAGTTTGTCACTTGGCAATAAGCAAAAGGACTAAGAATGCTTGAAACGTTAACCAACAGTACTTAAGGTATGCGTTAAATTTAACTTCACACACGCACACTGCTCACACTGAACTATTTTAAAAACATTACAGCCAGTATAACCTCCCACCACACTCTCTATTTCTGAATTGGAACCTATGTGACTCTGTGTGTCTGTTCGCAGCATATTAAGGATGTGGCAGGGTGTGAGGGGGCTTAGCTAGGACCCCAGTCACAAACAGAAACCTGTCCATCTTCTCTCAGGGACCACCGAAGTGTATCCTGAGCTCTGTCAGTGAAATATAGCTGTGTTCACAGTGTGTCAAATACAACTCAGGTGTATAATTCATGGGGCAGGGATGAAAGAAAGTGTCTTTGTCCCCACATGTTCAACACTATTGGAGGGACAGTCAAGAGCCACAGAGAAACACTGCTCCCTTTGTGCTGGTTGCTCAGCACTCTGGTGGGCCGGAGAGGGGCCCATGGGCGCTGCGTGCAGAGAGAAACGAAGATGTCAGACCTCACACCGTTATCTGACAATCGAGTTCTCCCGCATGGGATTGCGCTGTCTGTACCGGGCTCCTCATTTCATCAGGATGAATTGTCCCCACAGAGAGGCCCCAGCCTCATGCAAATTGTCTTCCCAGGGCACCCACTCCATCCACACATCCATGTCCAAACTTTCTGCATTCCTCTCAGATTCAATCTAAAAGCCCTGCTCCCCATAAATGAAATGGAGAAGAATACTGACAATCTAACAGATTAATCAGTGTCACAGAATGACCCTGGAGTCAGAATTTAAATTTGCTTTTTTGGCAAGAAGCTGACAGCTGCTTCTCTGTAGAGCCAGTTAGCAACTCAAATGGCTCCAGGCAGGGGTGATACTCAAAATATTTAACAAGCGGTACCACCTAGCCCCCAGTGAGCACAGAGCAGGCTCCCTCAGCCACAGATACCAGCCTCTCACATGGATTGGCATCAGGTAGGGGATGTAAAAGAGGAAGGTGGGGGCTTCCTGTGGAGGAGAGCTGCTGTCTAGCTCCAGGCAACGGTGGACATGAGAATATAAGCCTATTTATTGCTGCCATAAATACAAATTTTTTTTTCCTCCAGAGAGGCTGTAATGGGACTTCTCTGTGAAATTTCCTGATTGAAGTGTTAGTAATTAGTTTAAATTTTCAGACACACATACAATAATATTTGCAGACTGCTATGGTCTGAATGTTTGTGTCCTCCCAAAATTTGTATAAGTGTCACCCCAAAGTGACAATATTGGGAGATGGGACTTTGGGGAAATGGTTAGGTCACAAGGGTAGAGCCCTCATGAACAGAATTTGGGCCTCTATCAAAGAGACTTGAAAAAGACCTCTCACCTCTTCTACCTTGTGAGCACACAGCAAGAAGTTAGCTGTCTGCAACCCAGATGAGGGCCTCCCAGGAATCAGATCATACTGCCACCTTCACTTCAGATATGCGGGAAATAAACTCTATTGCTTATAAGCCACCTGGTCAACGGTATTGTGCTAACAGAAGCTGGAATGGCTAAAGACATAAATATATAACATAGTCATGCTTCCATTCTTCACTGTTGCTCCAAAGGCTGACTCCACAAGTCCCTTAAAGCAAACAGTCATTGTTCAATAGAGGACCATCCTACTGAGTAGGTTGTATTCATCTGTGCTTTAAGGGTGTGAGTCTAATGATTCTTTCAGTTGTCAAAGCTGTCCCCTCTCCCCACCCCCACACCACCCCTGTTAAATAGACCTCTGTAATGGAAAATCAGATTAGCATGAAGCTCTAGGAACTTCCAGGAAGAAAACATGGTAAGTCCCAACTTCCTCTCCTCAAAAAGTCAGAATTGAGGAACCTCCATCATGGAGGGCTGGCATGTTCTCAGTGAGGTCAGCTAACCAAGTCTGCCAAAGAGAGCTTCAGAAAGATGGGGATGTCTGAGCTGGCATTTCGCGCTTTCACAAGAGGTAGCTGGGTTTCCATGGTAGGTGTTTGTGGGTTATGGAAGGGAAGCCAGTCATGAGGTGGGAAACCTGGAATGGGAACATCACAGCCCAGGTAGGGCCCGGACCAGCAAGAGCATCACTGCAGTAGGGAACGAGCAGCATCCAGTGACCAGTGCAGCCATCACCTTCAACTATGGCACCTCTAGCCTCCAGAAGCAACGTAGCTCATCCTCTCCCCTTCTCTCTCAGCCTGGTGTCTCAAGCTAATCTTTTAGACTAAGCGGTCCCAGATGTAGGACTGTCTTTGTAGGCCTGTGATGTGTGCCGTTACAGAGGCACCTCCCACTTCCCTGGTCTCCACCCGCTACGTGCCATGAGAGCTTGCCAATCATTTTTAAGGCCTCTAGCAATTTCCAGTACACCTCCTAAGGGGCAGCACTGCCCTGTGAAGAACCTCTGCGATAAATTATCCCCCTCCCCGGGCCTCGTACATCCCTGGTCTATGAGGTCCACTTGCTACTGAAGAGGAGACAGTGCTCCCTTCGGCCTCAGGAAGGAAGAAATTCCTTCCATTCCCCAAAGCCTGGGCTCCTGGCGAGGTCAGGAGCAGACTGGTCTGAAGCATACTGGAAATCAGTAACATTCTCAAAGTCTGAACTCAGTTCAATGGGTCACTGCTGCAACAGCGTGATCATGGGAGAAGTGTACTCTGATCTGCCGCAAGGCAAAGTCGCAGCTAGTGTCTAAATCCTTCTAGCCTCAAAGAGATGCAGCTGAATCCTCTACCATCGGTGAGAAGACAAAGGTATCAAGACTGACTCTTTAGACACCAGGGGAGCAGCGCGGGCTTGAACTGCTAAGTGGTAAAGCCTCAGCTGGAACCCAAACGCCCGAGGTCTCAGGGTCCCATCATTCCATGGGATCAAGCTTTAATGGACTAGAAGGCATGAGAGCCACAAAAGCCTCACAGTAGGGCACCATGGGAGAGGAGCAGTGAGGCCAAGTACAAGCTTTCCTCATGGAGACTGATGGCCAAGTCGATGGTGTGCTGCAAAAGCACTGTCACAATGAACACGTGAATCTTGACATGAATCATTGCTTCAGAGAAAGACTGCTGACCAGCAACAATGATAGAAAATCAGAAAAAAGCCACCAACTCAGCAAGCAGGAAAGCTTTGCTTTTATCAGGATGTAACATCAGGCTGGACAATTAAAATGAGATTGGAAAGGAAGGAAGGAAGGAAGGAAGGAAGGAAGGAAGGAAGGAAGGAAGGAAGGAAGGATGGATCTGAGAGTCACTAGATAGGGGCTGTCACTAAAGAGTCCCTGAAAAGAGGACAAGAGGTGGGGCTGTGAATACAGCAGCAGGTAGAAAAAAGAAGCTTATAAGAAAAAAGATGATAGAAAGGCATAGAAGTGAGCCAAGAGCATTCAGTATCATTAAGATGTGGAAAATAGAAGCTTCAAGGAAAGGGGCAGATGACAGTGTCAGAATATCTGCAGCACCAAGAAACTACGAAATGCCCACATTTCAAAAGACAAGGTCAGTAATTCTGAGCATCAAGTGAACAGCTGCCGTGGAATACAAGATGAGGCAGCACAGGAAAACAGAGAAAGATGACAAAGGGACCTTACTGGAAAGGAGGGAATGCAGAGCATGTCAACCTCTTGGAGAGGCGTAGCTATAAAATCTGCAAGATAGGAAGGTGCTTGTGAAAGGAAGAGAGTAGTGTACAGTGGAGGTTTCTTCCACAATGAAGAAAACTAGCACAGGTGGAAATGAGAAGTCAGCAAAGGAGAGAAACCTCAGAAGCCAAGCAGGGTGCGACAGGGCTCTCTGTGAGCTCCTCCAGGGAAGCACAAGGTGGCTTCAGTGTCTTTCTCCAGCCAGCCAGCACAGCCTTCCAGGCAGTACTTCGGAAAGCAGAGGTGGAACCTAGGTGGCACCTTTCTTATCCAACAGGGGTACCTTTACCTCCACTGATGTATGGTCTCCAGCCCCCACACAGCCCTACTGCCACTCGGACAGCTGAGCAAGACAAGCATGAGCCAGGACTTCGCGCTGTACCTCAGCATGCTCCCTGGTGGGAAGCCAGCGGGGCAGAGCTTCAGGAAAGGAGGAGTGTCATTCTCAATAACAAAGCCGGGGTGCATCATACTTCGAGTATTCAAGAAGTAAAATGTTTGAAGTGACCTAAATTTTCAGGTATATCAGAAAGGACTATTTTTTTAAAGAGAATAGAACAAAACAAAGCAAAACAAAACAGAATAGAGTCAAATACAACATAGCATTTCAGAACAGAGCACTGCAAGCCATACAGGTTTTCAAAACATAACAACAGGAGATTAACAATGGCTACCCTAGTGTCTCTTGCCTTCTTCGAAATGGTTGTTCATACATTTACACACAATAAACTCAAACAAAACAAAATAATATAAAACCAGATAAACAAAAGAGTGAAGGCATTACAGGCCTTCAAGTCAGACAACAAGAAACCAACAATGGCTACATTAATATCCCATTTTCTTTAAAAGAGCTGTTCCTATCTTCTCACATATTGCAATCAAATAGTAGAAAAGAGACTTAAACCAATCTAATCAAAGAATAAAAGCTTATTGGACTTCAGAACCTTTTCTCCATATTTATCGGGAATTTTGTATCTTATTGAGTCTTTCAGTTTCTTACACTAGGGAGACAATGCGGTGTTTACACATGTGAGTTTGGTTTATTTCACTTATGAGTATGGTCTCAAGTTGCATCCATTTACCTATAAAAGCCTCAATGTGATCCTTCTTTATAGCTGAATAGTACTCCATTGTATAAAAGTACCATATCTTTTTTATCCATTCCTCAATTGATGGGCATTTGGGTTGTTTCCAAGATTTGGCTATTACAAATTGTGCTGCTATAAACATGGGTGCATATATATCACTGTGGTATAATGATTTCACTTCTTCTGGGAATATGCCCAGAAGTGGAATAGCTGGGTCAAATGGGACTTCTAATTCTCACTTTTTGAGAAATCTCCAGACTGATTTCCACAGTGGCTGCACCAGTCTGCACTCCCACCAACAGTGGAGAAGGGTTCCTTTTTCCCCACAGCCTCTCCAGCATTTATTGTTGGTGGTTTTCTTGATCCTGGCCATTCTTTCTGGAGTGAGATGAAATCTCAGAGTTGTTTTCATTTGCATTTCTCTAATGACCAATGATGCTGAACATTTTTTCATGTATTTATTTGCCATTCGTATTTCTTCAGCTGAGAAGTGTGTTTTCATCTCAGATGCCCATTTCTGGATTGGGTCTTTGAATTTCGAGGGCCTGATATTTTTTAATTCCTTTTATATGTTCTAGATAGAAGACCTTCGTCTGAAGGGCAGTTGACTAAAATTTTTTCCCAATTTGTGGGTTTTCTTTTCACTCTGTTGGAGATTTCTTTTGACATGCAAAAACTTTTTAACAAGACAAGATCCCAATTGTTGATTCTGGGAAGGGTTTCCCATGCAGTTTGACTTTCGTTCATGAATTCTTCACCTACCGCTATGTTTTCAAGATTTCTACCTACTTTGTTTTCCAGCAGATTTAGTGTTTCTGTTTTAATATTTAGATCTTTGATCCATTTTGACTTTAGTTTAGTGTATGGTGATAGGCTTGGGTCTAATTTTAGTTTTCGGCATATGGAAAGCCAGTTTTTCCAGCACCATTTATTAAAGAGGCTATCTTTCTTCCAGTGAACGTGTTTGGCCCCTCAGAAAGGACTATTTTTAGCACTAGGCACCACACTGAGACAACCGGACAGAATCGCTGCCCAGAACTTTAAACCAGGGTAAGGCTGACAGCCCTCCTGTTTACAGAGACCAGCAGGGCTTTGCCCAAACACCACAGCCAAGGAGTACGCTTCTCTCCACTAACAGGTGGGAGTGACGCAGTCCTAAATAGAATGCTAAATGTCACACCAGCTTAAAGCAACAAAAGGAACCTGTGAAGATAAGAGAAACATGACTTTGTCAACCTGTTGGGAAAAAAACTGACATTCTATTTCCCATGACAATTTTTTGGTCTAATTTACAAGGTTAGTGAGAACTGGCTCTTAACCATTTTAAGCTCCTTAAGCACACACACACACACACACAAATTCTGGTGGAGGTTATTCATAATTCATTCTCTGGAACATAAACGAGCTGAAGAAACTAAGAGATAAAGTTTGAAATAAAGGTTAATTGAAAGGAGGGAAAACTTCTTGGACTCATTAAAGAAAAACTAGCTGAGAGATTTCCCATCAAACTAAATTAAAAAAAATAAAGCCTCTTCCTTCAGGAAATATGTACTGAGGACCCACTATGTGCCTGTTTGGTAAGTTTTCCCCTGAATATAGCACCATATTGTTTCAACAAGTCACCCTTCCAAAAGCCAAACCTAATTCTCCTTTTCCTCAATGTGTGCTGGACTTAGTGCTTCACTCCCATGTTAGCTTTTTATAGTTGTGACAAAATTCTTAAGAAAATCACCTTAAAAGAAAAAGGATTGGGCAACCCACTCAGGACTCCTTCTGTCTCTCTGTCTCTTTCTCAGACAAAAGCTTTCTTTCTCTCAATAAATATATCCTGCTCAAAAAAAAAAAGAGAGAGAAAGGATTTGTTTTGGCTCACAATTCAGAAGTTTCAACCTATGTTTGGCTGGCCCCTTTGCTGTGGCCTTGTGGCAAGCAGAACACCATGACAGAAGGGTATGCTGAGGCAAAGGTACTCACCTCATAGTAGCCAGGCAAGAAGGAATAAAAGTGTGGGGGAAAGGTCAGGTGGGAGGAGAAGAAAAGGAGGGGGAGAAAGAGGAGAAGGCCAAGGACATGATATAGCCTCCAGAGGCAGGCCCCTGTGGGCCTATTTCCTCCAACTAGGCCCTACATCCTAGGTTTCCACCACTTCCCAATAGCCATTAAATTATAAATCCATCAATGGGTTAATCCATTGAAGAGGTCATAGTTCTCCTGATCCAGTCACCTCCCCGGAGCCCCATCTCTGAACACTGCTGCATTATGGATTAAGTCTTTGGGAGTCATTCATAGCTAAACCAAAACAATTTCTAACAGAATGTGGTATACACAGTAGTGTGCATCTTCTAAGCTAAATCATAAAAGACATTATCACTTTTATCTTTCTTTCTCATCAACAACTGGCACCAACTCTCCAGCAAAATGAACCAGCAACCTTGAATGGGAATCCCACAGGCACAGCCAAATCTTCGGATGACTGCAGCCCTAACCAACATTTCATGCAGCGTCATGATAGAATCAGTCAGAACTGCCCTGGAAGAGTACTTCCAAATTCCTATTCTACTGAAAGTGCAAGAACAATAAATGTCTACTCGTTTTCTAAGCCACTAAGTTCTGTGCTAATTTGTTACACAATGATAGAAAACTAACATAGCTTGCCACTATCTACTACTGCTTTACAGTCTGCTAAAACCAACAATAACAAAGCCATGTGATACACAGCAGTTTTCCAGTCAGGATGAGCATGAGTATGCTGTTGTAACAAGCATTGTAAAAATCTCAGCGGCTTGACATAACACAGCTTATTTCTAGTTCATGTTAAACAGTATGATGATTGTAGGTTGGTTGGGATCGCTGCTTAGTCCAGGACCTGGGGTCATAGAGGAGCCACCATTTGACTTACTTCTGGTTACTGAAGCAGAAATAAAGAGAAAATGGCAAATTGTGACTGCCTTTTGAAACTTTCACCTGGGAGTTGCACATATCAATCCTCTTCATATTTCATTGGCTAACATAAGTCATTTAACAGTGCTGAAATGTGAGGACAGGCAAGGAAATATGATCCTACTATGTTCCCAAAGAGGGAAAAATGTGTTTGTGGATACTCCCAGTGATGGATGCCCAGATGTGTGCTGGTGCTACTGAAACACAGGAAAACAAGCAACTAACATGCATGCATCAGATCTGGCTTTTCAAATACAAAGAAAGATGAATTTCTCAACCAGTCTAGAATGGACTGCATTCCAAACAGAGAACACAGCACATAAAAGTTTCATTTGCACAAGAAAATACATTTTAGAGAAGACCAAGGAGCAAAACTAGAGGACATGTGTTATTGTTTGGGTCGAGAATGTCCCCAGCAGCTCCTCTGCTGAAGGTTTGGACCCAGTGCAGCAGTATTCAAAGGTGAGGCCTTTGAGACGTGACTGCATTAATGCAATCCTGCAGGAGTGGGTCAGGTCTCATGGCTCATCGGGTTGGGTTACTTTCTAGCAGAGTGAGTGGCTATTAAAAAGCAACCTGGGGCCATTCGCAGACTGGGGGAAGAGAGAATAAGGCCGCAAGAGTAAGCAAGCCCAGTCTGGGAACTAGCGCCATGCGTAGGCAGCCACCGGAGTGGGAACAGCCAGACTCCAGCCCCTTCCAGGGCACAGGCTGGCAAAGAACAAGTACCAACCCCCTCTCCCCACCCCCGCCATAAGCGACCAGCTTATCGAGAGAAGCACAGGCTGTGATGATAGCTATCGAGATGAAATGTAATTGGATGCCTGTGTGCTTTGGTGTTTCACCGACCTTGCAGGTCTAGGGCCCATGGTCTGATCATCTGTTTGGAGGATAGCAGTGTGCAGTTTGGCATCTAGGGAGATCTCCTTCTGAGAGTTGTAGCCATTGTTGATTCCCTGTGGTCTTGTTTTGAAGTCCTATATCGTTTCCATTATTTTGTTGGGTTGGGTTTTACTCTGTTTTGTTTTGTTTGATTATGTTACATCCGATGGCAGGAGCAGCTATTTCAAAGATAGCAAGATATATTATGTTAGTAATTTTGGATTTACTATTGGCTTGTTTTGAAATCCTTAACTGCATTCATTGTCTTGTTTTTTATCGTTTCTATTCTATTCTGTTCTGTTTGATTTTTACTATGTCCGAAGGTATCTGCAGCTATTTTGAAGACGTCAAAAGGCATTATGGTAGCTATTGTTGACTTCATAATGTTTTGAAGTCCTATATCACTTACACTGGTTTGTTTTGATTGGTTTTATTCTGTTTTATCGTCTTTAAAATAAAAAAAAAAAAAAGCAACCCGGCTCCTCCTCATTGTCTTGCTTCTTCTCTTGCTGTAAGATTTACACTCCACACAGCAGTCTCTCTTTCCAGTTCTCTGCCAGCTGTGACATATTCACATCAGGAGATGGAAGTGATCTCCAAATGCCAGTCCACTGAATCATGCAGCCACCAGAATCATAAGCCAAATAAACTTCTTTATACATTATCCAGCATCAGACATTTTGTTATAGTAACACAAAGCAGTCTATGACAGTATGCTAAGCTGAAAATAGGAACTATTTCATAGTAGATAGATAACATAATACATGTGGTATTAAAGGTTATGCTTTGATGACCAACAGTGTTTCCAATAAGACCATTTAAATTGAGACACATTTTTGTGTCTGGAACTGCCCCATGTACTAGGATATTCAACACCCTGAGTACCATATCACTCAGTAGCCATGAAACCCAGAGTAATTATGATACCCCTTATCCATTCTAAACATCCCCAGGGCTGCCAGGAGCACTGCACCCTATTAAGAGCCAATGGTAAGCAAGATAGTCCAGTTTTCTGAGAGTTACACATGAAGTACAACCAGATTTTGAAAAAAAAATTTAAAAAAACTCACGAAATAAGAAGAAGTAAATCATTGCAATAAACAATGATTGCCATAAATTTTAAAACAGACCACAGGGCTGGGGATGTAGCTCAGTGGTAGATGGCTAGACAGCTTACCTAGCATGTGAGGCCCTGGTTTTATCACCAGCAATTTTAAACACACACACACACACACACACACACACACACACACACACACACAAAGTAACACTAACAATCAGCTACTATTGTGCACTGACCCTTGGGGTACAGTTGTATAATTTCCACCAATTTCACTTTAACTCTGCCCCTCTAGAAAGGATTTCTTCCTCTCATTTCAAGAAGAATTCAAGTTATTGAGAGTAAAAGATTAGGAATCACTTTTTTTTTAGTGATAACTTTAAACATATTCCAGTTTTTTTTTTAAGTGGACAGTACTAAGGTAAGTACCTGAGTAACATTTTCCAACACAGCTCAAAATAAATCACCAGTTTTGAATTCTGGTTGACTTATGTCTCTCAACCTATCCACTCATTTCCTATAGAACCAGATATATTTTATCTTCTGTTGTAAAGTTTCTCAACCCAGCTCCCTAGAATCACTTGAGAAGTTTTTGGAGTTTCTTGCACTTTTTAATACTGTTTCCCCTCGACTCTTGTCACCTCAAAAGTTTCTATTTAGTTGGTCCAGTGCCGAGAAGGTAGTTTTCTCCAAACCCCCAAGTAATTTGTAGCCAGGATGAAAACTGCTCTCATTATTTACCACTGCAGATCACCTGCCACCCCATGTGCCCAGCACTGGGCCAAACTATACATCTTCCCTCTGGAGTTTTCAATAGCCTTAGCAGGGTCCTCACTAGACAAATGTGAACCTAAGCTTCTGAAGGGTTTCAAGCCTCCCATATTGGCTTAGCAGAGAAATAGCAAACACAGGATTTAAACCAGGTCTCCCTACAAATTTACGCTTTCTCACCTAAGATTGCTGCCCTGAAAAGAGAAGACAGCCATGGTTCTGCAGAGGTGCCACTGGGTTGGTGACTCAACTCACATGGCTAAAGTGAACAAAAGCATCGTGAATTTGGAGTAAGGAGGAAGCCACTTGGGTCAGCAGCAAAAGCTGTCAAGCAGGAATCCCTTTTAAAAAGTCACAGTAAAGGCGGCCATACAAAGAATGGAATGCTTTTATATCACATCATTTTTACTCCTAGAGACAATCGTTTAAACCACTTTATTTCTAATTCTTCTGCAATTACCACCATATAATTTACTAATTTGCCTTCATTTCTCTCTGTATGGCCATTCTTGCTTCATCTCAAGGAATAAGAAGCCCACATATTAGAATAAAATAGGGTCTTAAACTTTTGAAGAATAATATTTCCCGTGTATGAGTAAAATTGTCTCATTTACCCTAAAACTAAAAGGCACAAGGAAAGCAACTTTTGCTATTATTTCTTTTGCTCTTTAAAGTAAAATCTTTAAAAGACAGTATTTAGGCACTCATATGTGATATTTTCTGTTTCTTATGGCAGAGCAGCTCACAGTCTTATACCCATTCTCTACTCTCGCCTTCAATAGTTTTAGCTCTGCATGTGATCAGCTGCTGCACAGCTATATTTCCCAGCCTCCCTTGCAGCTTTTCGTGGTCATGTGACTTTTTTCATATGATTTTCTAACCAATAGGATGTGAAAGGAAATTGTGCCACTTCAAGTCACATTTTAAAAGATATGAGTCAAACGTTCCTCATTTACTTAAGGGTTTAATAATTAAGAATAAGTTCATAATCCTACACAGCAAGTATTCTTACAAGAAGAGGAAGAAAAACCAGGGGTCTGTCTACATGCAGGGTCAGGAAAGATCATGTGAGCGCACAGTGAAAAGGTAGTTTGTCTATAAGCCAAGAAGAGAGCCTTCAGCAGAAACTTCATTCGCTGGCACCTTGATCAAGGACTTTCAGACTCTAGAACTGTGAGAAAATAAAACTCTACTGTTTCAGCCAGCCAGTCTTGGTATTTTGTTATGGTAGCCATAGGAAATTAATACGTCTATCAATCAAAGATTGACTACATAAATTACAGCATATTCATAGAGCCTAGAGTACTATGGATCACTGAGAAGAAACAGGTGATGGATTCAGGTATGGTCCCATGCAAATATGCACCGACTACCTTACATGATAGTAACAAGTTATCAATACTTGCACAGCAAGATCCCACTGAGTAATACAGTGCTCTGTTGGCTGGTGCAGATGCCTTGAGTCTAGAGAGAAGGATCATAAAGAAAAAAAAGAGATACTTGGAAAGAAAAAGAAGCTGGAAGGAGTCTGCTGATATAAATCATACAAGACTGCAATTCATACATTTTAAAACAAAGCAGAGGTTTCATAGTTAATTCATGAACATTTACATTAAAGAATAAAGAAAAATAACAAACTTAAGGTAACTGAGAATTTCCCACCCTTCAGAGGTCATTAATAACCCCTAAGTTTGCCTGTGAATTAGGCCTTTTGTGAGTCTAAGAGTTACTCATAACACCTGAATTTCATCTAAATGAGACTTCGACATGACGAAAACTTGTACTTTTTGTGTAACAATATTCACTTATAAATAATTTCATACATACATAAAAGTAGAATTTTACAATGAGCACTATGTTGTGTTCACTACATTGATTTCACAATTAGTATTGTACTATTCTTGCTTTATCCCATATCTATCCATACTCCAGTTCACCCACCAATCTATCTTAATTCTTTTAGTGTGGTTTCAAGTAAGTTACAGACATAAGTACACTTTCACGTAAATATACTTCCCATATGCATAGCATGCAACCTGCTTTTAAATGAGTAAAAAATGAAAAACGTTCACACGCCAGAAGACCACCCACTTAATGGGAGACAACCAAAAGGAGGGGATTGGGAAGAAAAGTGGGGGACTTCAAAAGGACTAATTAGATTTTGTTTGGTGCCCCGGTCCAGGCTTTACCAAGAAAAAGCAGTGAACCCCTACACCTCACAAGCCAAACACCAATATGTTTGTCATTAGTCAAAACTGCAGTTAAAAAAAAAAATCAAAGAGAAATAAGGATCTGGACATATTTGTTGCTGTGAGCATTTTCCAAAAGGAGTTGGTGTCTCAAACTGGTTGGCTTCAAGCCTTTAGCTTCTGGGAAGATAACACCAGCCAGGCCTCCTTTCAAGTCCTTGCAATGTAGCCTGTTACTGTTTTCCTACAAATATTTGCATGTTGACATCCTTGAATGTTCTTAGTTTTATTTTCCCAGGGCTATTTTATCTATGGAAACATCCAACCCCAAACAGCCCAAGAAGACATTCACAGAGTACAGCGTATACCAATTCTCCACTCTGACCTGAGAGGTTAACTTATTCATATCCATATTTGTCCCAAATCTTTTCATTTCTAATTGGCAGACAACCTAATAGGATTAAAAAGTCATGCAAACCACCTTTCTTTTGATAGATGGGCGTGCTGACAGCCTGGTGTATGGGAGAGCAAAGCCAAGTCACCTTCTTTCTGAACCACAGGGCACATTTGCGTTGATGACAGTGTGCAGTGTGGTACTACACATGTCCTACACAAGAGCATCACTGCTTGAGTTATTTGCTAGGACAGTGGCATTTCATGGCACCCCAGAACTGGAATCACCAAATACAGTGGAAGCACCACACTGAGGCAGAGCTCCATGGAGATGCTGTCTCCGAGGGAGTATGCGCTTCCTGGATAACACAAGCACCTGGGATTCCAAATTTTAAGACTTCTAAAAAGAAAAAATCTGGCAAAAAGTATACTTATTAAAACAAAAATAATGTTAGAGGAGTCATCATGGCACATTCTGGTAATCCCAGCACTCTAGGAGGCTGAGGTAGGAGCATCACCAGTTCAAGCCTAGCGTGGGCAACTTAACAACTTAGCAAGAATCTGTCTCAAAATGAAAAAATAAAAAGATTAAAAAACAAACAGAAATAAGAAATGACAGCGGTGTAGCTCAGTGGGAAGCCCCTGGGTACCACAAAATCTCCATTACCAGGGTGTGGGAGTAGGCACAATTAGAATATTTGCCACAAACTTTAGAAAGTCATTAGATTCAATTATTTCTTGTCCAGAAAACACCCCTGTCCTATCCCACCCCTGGAGTACAAGTCATAGATGACACATTTAAGGACAATAACACACGAGTAAGTTTTGAGACCCAAAGGGGGGAAAGCAGCTTATACATCTTTTTAAAATATATCTGTTTTAACCTTCATTTCTTTTTTTTTAATTTAAAATTCAAGGATAAATCAAAAGCTAAATCCACTAAGACTTTAATATGGCCTTCATGGAGAGAAGGAAATGACATTACATCTATCTGTTGAGAACATCACAGAAAACTAATTTGAGAAAGAAAAGACTAATTAATAAGATCAGAAATGACTATTTGACTCCCTTTGATCTTAAAAATTATTAAATTGTAAAATAACCACTCCATTTTATTAGACACAATAAAATAGAGAAAGAAAAGGAAGAAGAAGAAAATAAAGTGCTGACCTTAAAAGGCAGGACAAGTTCTCCACCACAGAAGGACCACCCCGCCCAGGGCTCTGAGAACATGCAGGGCCCTCTGTGTGGCTGCTGGCCTAAAGCAACCCATTTCCAGCCTTCTACCCCAGCACAGAGATGGGAATCTTCCACGCTGAAATCTAGCTGCCACCCTGGCTCAGCCAAGTTCAGAGGGACTGCCCAAAGAAACCCGGGCCGGGGAGGAATGGCAGGAAATGTTTGCAAACCACGCATGTGAGAAAAGGCTAACATCCAGAGTTGATGAGGAGCACAAACAATTCCATAGCAAAACTAAACAAGCAAACAAACAAATAAATAAATAATCCAATTTTAAAATGGGCTAAAGACCTGTGTAGATATTTCTCAAAAGAAACACAAAAGTGGCCAACAGGCATACGAGAAAGTGCTTGACATCACTAGCCATCAGGGAATCATGGATCAAAACCACAGAGAGCATCACACCTCACTCAGGGAATGGCCGTTAGCACAAAGACAAAAAAATAACTAATGTTGAAGAGGATGCAAAGAAACACTGTTGGTAGAAATGTAAATTGATACAGTCACTATGGAAACTAGTATGGACATGCCTCAAAAAATGAAAACTAAAACTATAATGTGATCCAGCAGTTCTACTACTGGATGTCAGTCCAAAGAAAGGAAACCAGTATGTTGAAGAGACATCTGCACATCAATGTTTAATGAAGCACTATTGACAACAACCAACAAATGGAAACAACCACCATTTCCATCACCTGATGAATAGACAAAGAAAATATGGCATACAGAGAGGTAGAATACTATTCAGCCATGAAAAAGGGTGAAGCTTTGTCATTTTTTACATTATGGATGGACCAAGATAATATGTGAAGTGAAGTAAGCCAGGCACAGAAAGCCAAGTACCACATGTGTATACATGTGAATGTAAAACAGTTATCTCTTAGAGTTTGAAAGTAGAATACTGGTTACCAGAGGCCAGAGAGAGTACAGAGAAGAAAGGGATGAGGAAAAGTTGGTCAAAAAGTATGAAGTTAGGCATAGGAGTAACTTACGGTGTTCTGCACAGTAGGATGACTACAGATAATATACTGTGTATTTCAAAAACACTAGAAGAGAAGATTTTGAATGCACGCATCATAAAGAAATGATCAAAGTTTAAGGCGATGAAGATGCTAATTAAACCAGTGTGATAATGTATGGATGAGTCATGACATTGCATAGTATCCCGGAAACATGTACAATTTCTATGTGTTATAAAAAATATTTTAACCACCATTGTTCTTAGAGCTGTGAGTAAATCTCAGAAATAGCCATAATCTCTGCCTTCAAATTCTTTGAAACCCAAATGGAAATACAAAATAAACTCGCATATAAACCCAGGCTGCACACAGAAAACAGGAAGGCAAGACAGAGAGCAGCAATGAGAAAAGAAGGTTTGGGAAGTCTGCAACCTGCGGGGAAGGGGAGCTAAGTCTCCAGACTGAGAAGGCTGGAAATGAGACGTGCAGGCCCAGCTTAGATCTTCACAGAGCAGGCAGGTCTGGCTCACACGGTTTCCTGGGACGAGTTCACCTGCACGACGAAATGAGTCTGAACATGATAACCACTGCGGCTGAATCACCAAAGTTCTATTCCCATAGAACATGTTGTTTGTATAACATAAAACTGCTTTGTAAACAGAGAGGCCTGTGTACAACTGCTGTAAATTCTGTAATGGCCCAATTACGTCTTGGCCATTTCTTTGTTCCCACAAGTTAGCAAAACCCCTAGTGTTTGGGGATGCTAAATTAAGGTCAAATAAATTGTCATTAAGATGATAAAAGAAAATTCTCTGTAATTGAACTTTAAAGGCATACAAATTAACCAACAATAATATTTACACATATTTATATCTATATATTAAGCTAGGTATATTTCTAGGGTCATTTTGATTTCCGTACAAGAAAGAAACTGCACAAAAGATATTTGGCGGAACTGAAATTTGTTTGTGCAGGAATCTGACTCAGAGAAGGCATCTTAGAAAATTAGCTGTGTGGCATTTGAGTAAGTCAACGTGCCAAGAGGAACTGCAGCAGACCCGTGACTGCACTGTCACCCCCATTCCGCAGGCCAGGGACTGAGGCTAAGGAGTTTACAGGGCCTTTTCAAAGACTCAGGGCAGCTAAGAACCACCTGGCTCATACCACTCACACTAGATTGCTACCCAAAGCCTGGTTGGAAGAACCCCATCACCTCTACTTTGAACCATAGCTTTTATGCCAAGAATGGCATTAAAGAGGCCCTAAAAGGTATAATTCTTCTGTCAGTGTTTTCGGTAAGGCTCCATTCAGCTGAATGTGACATCAAATATAAAATAATAGTGGTTTAAACCACAAAATTTAAGCCCAGAAGTGGATAGTGCAGGGCTGACAGAGCAGCTTATGAGAATTATTCCAACTTGCTGCTTTACCATTCTTACAGCATCAGATGGCAGCTGAACTCCAGTCATCATACCCACAGTCCATCAGCAGGGAATAGGAAGGCAACAAGGTAGCAGTTCCTAAAAATCATACATTGATATCCTGCATATGACCATGTATAGGTGCTAGAGAGACTGAAAAATAACCTTTCATTTTAGATGGCCATGTACCCAGCTTAAATCCTAGAGATTCTATCACTAAGAAATAACAGCTGGCAGTCTCTGCCAGAGGTTTTTTATTAACTTTTAAGTGGATGTGAGGAAGATGTGGGTACAAAATTCGACACCATCCATCAACAGAATTGAAACAGACATATTCATCATTTTGTTCTTGATAGCTTGTTCTCGTGATTACAGCAAAAAAGTTCCTTCTGAAGGGATTCAAAGTCAGGGTTTGTGTTTTTGTTTCATCTTCCTTTCCATTTGGAGCAATGCCCAACACACAACATCTCTGTGGCACGCACACGCAGCCACCCATGCAAGTGTGGTCACCCGGACACATGCTGATGCTCATGGTCACCAGGCGGGTGCCTGGGGCTGGGCACCACAGGGAACCACAACACACGGCCTGCCTGTTCTGAGCAGCAGCAAAGCCACACCACACGGCCATGATGCAGAGGCCCACAGGACAGAACCTGGGCCCACTCTGCTCCTCAGGAGCAGTGACACCAGGGTCCTAGGCAGGGCACTCGTGCTGAGCCCCGGCTGGGGAAGAGACTTTACTGGGACCAGTGAACAGCAATGAGGAGCTTCTCAGAAGTCTCCTGGCACTGTTTCCAGGTGATAAAACCTATACAGGATATGATTGAAAAATATGATGAATATCTCATTCGCCTAAAATCTGTTTTACAGTAGAAGATATGTCGCCATCGATTCTTCTCAAAATACTTGCCCTTGCTTCAGACATACTTATCCTATCATTCCTGCCATTTTCTGAAACATTTCCGGAAGTCCTCTTTCTTGGATGTCGTTAGTTGGGGCTGTCTTGACTTCTTCAATGTCCTACATCAATTCAAAATGTTTACCTCTTCCAGTCATTTTTGACCTTGAGGAAGTGCCAGATGTCTCAGGTATGATCAATAACGTGAAGACACACCATGTTTTTACAAGCCAGCCTTTCTGTTAGATAGCACTTGGCAGCAATATTCAACATACTTTTGATCATACTTTATAAGGCACTCTAGAAAGAAGACTTTCAGAACTGCTTCAGAAAATGGCAGAGAAAAATGAAATAAGTGTGTATGAAGTAAGGGCAAATTCTTTAAGTATATGGTTCTGATCTATAATCATCTTGGTGAATTAGTACACACACATATAACATCTGGATCATTTTTGCTTTTCTCCTGACTCTTCTTTCCCCAGGTCTCCTTCCCATCACCACGAAGTCTACCTCCTTTCCTACCATCTCTGTTTTATTTTGCTCTTTATTTATATTTTGGCTTTTTCATATGGACAGTTAATAGGCAGGAGTATTTTGAGAGGGATTAATACCAGTATGTCTTACTGTAATAAAATTTTTAATTTAAACGTTCTTTGTAAAGTCTGAGCACATCTTATGTACTTTCTGCCAGACAACCTGCACACTTAAAAGAACTTCCAAACAAACAAATATTAAATAAAATAACTTCCAACCACGTTCCCCTCCAACAGGCCTCTGAAAAAAACAATGTCACCTCCATTCCGCAGGCTGAGACCAAGCAGAAGCACCCCCATCAGACACGTGCGCACAGCCAATGAGGCTCATCCCTCACGCCCTGACAAGGCATGGTGCGTGAATGCTGGGAGAGGGGGAAGCATTTTCATAAAGCCACGAAGAGAGAGAAAGGAAGGGAGAATACCAACCTTACAGTGGGTGGCTTTATTCATAGACTGATTGGTGACATAAATTTAAAAACCCAAGCCCTCAAGCAACATTTCACCATGGGCTCTTTCCTTTAGTTACAAAAAACAAAACAACAGCAACCAAAAACAAAACCAAACAAAAAAACTACAGTAAAGCAAAGAGGCTCCCCCTGGATGTCAGGGAGCCAGCTGCCTCCAACTGAACACCTTCCCCCACGCCAGATCAACACACCCACAGGTTTATGGTGTACCTGGCTGTCACTCCCATGGCAGGGCCAAGGGGTGCAGACAGAGCTAGGGGTCTCTCCCGGGGTCTCAGGCTTCCTTCACCCACAAAAAGAGTAAAATCAGGGAGATTTGGAGTCGGAGCCAACACACTCAGCCAAGCAGGGCAGGCATCTGCACGTGAGAGGGCCGAGGAAGAGTGCCCAAATCAGACAAAAAGCTGCTGCCTAACAGAACGACTGGACGCGTCCTCTACAGACACACACGCAGTCTCAGGCTTAGACCTGCTGTCTTAGTCCAAGGCTGGGTGATCGATAAAGAGCAAAGGTTTATTTATCTTACAGTTCTGGAGGCTGGAAACTCCATAAGCATGGTACCAGCATCTGCTTGGCATCTGCCCTTCGTAACATAGTTGAAGGGATCACTTAGCAAGACAGACCATGGTGCTGTGCTAGGTCGGGTCTTCCTTTCTCTTTTTACAAAGCTACTAAAGCCATCATGGGGACCCACCATGGTGAATTTACCTAATCCTTATTATTCCTAAAGACCAACCTCCCAGTAGCATTACAGATGAATTTAGGGATTAAGTTTCCCATGCAAGAACTATTAAGGGACACAGTCAAACCATAGCACCCACTGAATTGGAATCTGCCCTTTTTGTTTTTGCTCTGCAGTACTAGAGATTGAGTCAAAGGCTTCTGCATTGAGCTACACCCATAATCCTTTCTTTTATTTTCAAGATAACATCTCATTAAGTAGCCCTGGATGAGCTCAAAAATTCAAACTTCCTGCCTCAGCCTCCCAGAGTGCTGTGATTATAAACTTACACCACCACTCCTGGCTAGAATCTGCCCTTAAACCAGATTCCTCAGAGGCTCTGCGAGACACATTGAGGTTTGAGGTGAGAAACAGTCAAACAGGAAAAGCATGAGCAAGAAAAAATTTCATAGTTAGGAAACAGCTGTCCACTTGGTTTGAAAGGAACGCTGACCAAAGTGATTGGAAAGGTACAACTCTAACCACCCTTCACAGTAGAACCTGAGCAAATACCCAGGCAGGCTGTTGGTGATGGGTGGGAGTCAGTGCCGTGATGATCACCTCAAGGGACATATGAAAATCCAGGTGCTACCACCCCACCAGCAGTCACTGTGCTTCCACAGGTTGCAGTAAGACTTGCAGACCTGTGTGTTCTAAACAGCTCCACACACGACGCTGACGCAGATGGTCACAACACATTCAGAGATAAACAGTACACATGTCGGTGATTACACCAGGAAATCAAAGGAAAGTCATGTTTATGTTAGAAGCTGCTCCCGGTCAGCAGGAGGGGATGTCAGGACTATTGGGATGAAGCTGGGTAAGCAGGAAACCTTGTCAGCTCCTAAACAGGCTCCATGCCGGTACGTGTCTGCGGCAGGCTGTACTGCCGGGTGAAGTTCCCTGGTTGGGCAGGTGGAGGGGGGCTGTTGATAAGGGACTCGTCTGGAACAGACTTCTTCCTAATGAGAACTGGAAGGTGTCTGCCCACAGCTGGTGCCCTTAATTGGTGGGAAAGTTTGGGGCTCTGGGGTCCACAGGCTGAGAGCTATGTTTAGTCTAAGACAGATGACAACATTCTCTGTTGTAGAGTTGCCCGGAGGTGAGTCTCCAAGTCTATATTAACTCTGTGGTCTAGGTGAGACAGGTCCTTATAGATTGGGTAAAATGACTTTGATACAGAGTGGGTAGGCTTCAGAAAGCTTCTGGGGCAGGCCAGGCTCTCTGCACAGACTATCTGCACCCGAGTCACCTGGGCAACGCGTTTATTAACACGCCTTCCCGGAGCCTGTGCATGATGACTATCGGAGTCCTGAGAGTGCAGCCCTGAAATTCATGTTTTTCAGAGTCCCCCACATGGTTCCAGTGATCATCAAGTTTGAGAACCACAAAAATGTCATCTTCCAGTTGAAAAAATAGAAGTGTCATGCCCACAGGCTCCAGCCCTGACATCCTGTCCTGTCCCCCACTCCCACCCTGCTGCCACTGCAGGTGCTGTAACCCACCCAGGAAACCACTCCTGCCTGGACACATCCTTGGGGAGCAGGAAAGCCACAGCGCCAGTCTCAGGGTATCTCTGCGCCAGTCATGAGCTGACTCCTTTCCTTATTTTTACGCTTTACAACCCCGCTTCCCCAGTATTTAATGGTAACTTAAAACGCAGCCTGGTGCACAATCCAATGCCTCCTGCTTTATCCAGAGTGGCTCCAAACCAGGAGCTCAGCCCTGCTGAACATAGCTGCTGTTTGTACCCACTGTGCATCTGTTTGGGATTATCCAAGTGTTGCATATGAGGCAAAGAGCAATAAAATTGACACAGGCATTATCACATTCCCCTCCTAAATTCTACCTTAGAAAGGAGTACCAACATGTATTTAAAAACTTACAAAGTTAATGTATGAAGTATGAGGGAGAAATATGAATGTTTAAAAAATTTTTTGAATGTTTAAATTTTTAAAAAAACATTATTACAGTAAAAGACACATCGTCATTAATCTCCTCCAAAATACTCCACTGACTTCAAACGCACTATTGCCACTTTCTGAAGCAGTTCCGTAAATCCTTTTTTATGAGTGTTTTCACAAGATATGATCAATAATATGGTGAATATTGTTGTGACGTGCTCTCCAACAGAAAGGCAAGCTTGCAGAAACAGTACGATGTGTCCTTATCCACCTTATTCACCGGATCTGACAACATGTGGCTGATGGCTCTTCCTCAAAGTCAAAAGTCTTTGAACATTTTGAACTAATTCAGAGCATCGAGGCAGCCAAGACTGTGCAACTAAAGACATGGAAGAGTGGGAAGAAAACACAAGGGCTGTTTGCATGAACTTCCCTCAGAATCACTTTTTCCTTAAAAATCAGTGTGTGGTTCAAAAGAAGTAGTACAAATGGCCAATAAGCATGTTAAAAAATCCAAATGTTTACCCACAAGGGAAATAAATAGCTATCATCAATAATGCTAAAAACAATTAATACTGGTGAGGAGGTGGGGGTGGGGGAGATTTCTACACTGCTGGTGGGAATGTAAAGTAGCACAGTCACTAAGGAAATCAGTATGGAGACTCCTCCAAAAGCTAACAATAGTTGAGGCAGATCTACCTCTCATTAGTGTATTCCCGAAAGAATTAAAGACAGCATGCAACAACGCTATGTGTATGCCTGTGTTTACAGCAGTGTGATCCATAATAGCTAAGCTGTGGAAATGATCCAGATGCCTGTCAGCTGAAAAATGGATAAAAGAAAATGTGGCACACATACACAATGGAATATTATTTAGCCATAAAGAACAAAATCATGTCATTTGCAGGAAAATGGAGAGAACTAAAGAGCATGATGTTAAACGAAACAAGCCAGTCTCATCCAATTAAATAGCACGTGTCATTTTTCACAGGACCAACCTAAAACAAATAAAGAAAAGAGAGATAACCAAAAACTAGCAGGCAGACTTTTAGACATGGGGAATAAGATCAGGGGCAGGGGGAAGAAAGGGAGGGATAATGGGAATGAAAATATGTTACACCCATATTCCAATATACCAAAATAAATCTCATTATTTCGTATTACAAATATGTACCAATGAAAAACTGTGTGAGAATCAAATTCAGATAACATAATTGCAATTATTTTTAAATGTTCTATCCAAAGGGCTGCATGTGTAACTTTTAAACCCTTCTGCAAAAAACTCGTGACTGACTTACACTTGACGATTAAAACAAAGTATTGCTTGTTTATCGATCATTCACTTAGTTGCCAAGTATAACACTGTGTACTCTCAGTCTGACTTATTAATGACATTAGCCTAACATTAACCCATACGCACTTGTACAGTGATAGTCTAACACTTGAAAACATGTTATACTGTTTTTACAGTCTTTTTGGTTTTGTTTTTTGAGTTTTGGTTTTGGTTTTGGTTTTTTGAGACGGGGTCTCACTATGTAGTTCAGACTGGCCTTACACAGTTGAATAATGTTCTGTCTCTTGATTGAAAACCTCATCTGACCCAAAGGATTTTATCCTCAAGTTTTCTTATTATGAGTCAAGATCTGTCCATGTAAAATTCCTTTTATGTTGATATTTTAATTGAACACTAAAAAATAACAGTTCATGGAATACAAGATTTAGTGTAGCACATAAAAAAATAAAATGATAATAATAAAAAATATCTATCTCACTCACATAAATTAAGGCAGAGCCCTAAAAATTCAAACGTATGAACATCATATATTCTGCAGTTGATTTTCCATTTTTGTCCCCCAAAATGCAATAAATTACAAAGTATTAACATGCAGTGGGGCAACTGGGGAACTCATCAGACACATAATTCTCCCCTAAAACATCGAGGCCATTTCTTACCATATTTGTCTTTCCCGATCTTTATTAACTCTCCCAAAAGAGCTTATTGAAGCCTACCTTCCTACTGACCTCAGGGGCTTTCAGCCAGTAAAAACAAAACAAATTAGAACTCTGATATTCACATACATACAGGGGAAAATCAATAGTTTTAATTTTCACATTGAGGCCCACAATTTTCAACTGATGGCCTCAGCAGGTTTTAATGGACACAAACAATTTACTTTTACTGTTTTAATTGTTTTTAGTCAATCACTTTTTATTGCCCCTCTACATCTGACTAAACAAATTAATCGAGCTATATTCATAAATGATGACTTGGTATAATGACCAGTTATGTATATTTTACTGTTTAACTCTCAATTACAGGCCACATTAGGAAATAGCTGGCCTGAAAAGGTAGCAGGTCATTAAGGCAGAAAGCAACACATGTAAGGAGCGACAGGACACAGCGTGATCCTCTGTGGGTAGGACTATCCCAGGGCACTTCCTGGCAGGACCCCTCCTCTTATCTGAATGCGAAGTGGTCTCTAGCTGTGTGCTGGGAAAGTGGCAGAGTCATGGCTACAACAGGGCAAAGGGCTCACCAGCCTCAAGACAGGCGACAGCTGTGTGTGTCCTGTTAATCACAGAACTTGATACAGTCCAACCCAGCCTGTAGTGAGACATGCATACTGCACTACACATAACACACTTTCTTTGAAATCAGATAAACCCGCCTCACTTTCGAAATGCCTGGAGCTGCAAACCTTCACCTCTAAATCAGTCATTCCAAGGCCCTGTATGCCTACCAGGCAAGATCAGGAAATACCCCCTCTGTTGGAAAAGCTTGAGTACCAACACAGTACCTTAAAACTCCGGTTTCTAAGAGTTTCTTCCTAAGAGTCTTGCCAAAGATAAGTATCTACGCCACCAAAACAATGTTATAATTTAACTCCTAGATCTGCTTTGATCACAGAATTCAGCCCGGGGCTTGATATGAATCATTAGTGAAGGTTAATCAATTCTAACTGTCATGATAGTTTATAGAACAGTTTTCCAGAACTGCCACCAAAATGCTTCGTAACTGAAAAGTCACCTCACTAGAGATGGGTTTGACTTGTGCACAGTTTTATGCATCATCCAAAGAAAATCAAAAGGGGGCAGTGATGGTTAAAAAAAAAAAAGGAAATAATTCAAGTGGTACAAGTGATTTTTCCTTCCATTCATTGACCCACATACATCTTGGAAAGAATATGAGATGGAACATATGACTCACCTGGTCTCATAGCCACTCAAAGCTCCGAACCCACTCTAACCCACATTTGGCGCTCGCTGAAGAATGGTGAGCTTCAGGTTATGAGAAGTTAGCTGCTATGTTGGACTCATTAGACGTGAGCCCTTGGTTTATAATCATGGTGCCTTCCTAAGGGACCCTCATGAATGGGGTGGCTCTCAACAAGTTTCTGAGCACTATCTTCACAACCAGTTCCTCAGGGAAGCTGTTGGCACCCCAGTGTTAAAGTTCTGCTGTGCAAACCAAAATCCAGAAAGACAGTTCTCTGACTTGATTTATTAACACACTCCAGCAATCAAACTCTTGAGTCTCTGACTTAACCCAAAGGGCAAATAATTATTCCTTTAATTGTGATAAATCACTCTGGAGTAGGCAAATGCTTGATTCTCAATTATTTCTCCAGCACTCCCAACAGTGACAGGCTCCTCTCACTTCCCCACTATGTCTGAGCACGGGTCTAATTACAGGATGGGTGGCTGACAGTGACTTACACGGTGCAAGCTATTCCCAGAGAGCGTGTGGTAAAAGCAAAAGTTTTTTAGGAAATTAAGCTGCAGTCTGGATTGACATTCAGTAATAACAAATCAGAAGTCCTTTTAGAATTTGATAAAACTGCCAGAGAAGACAGAATACTATTTACAGGACCAGCATGTGTCTCTAGTGCCAAAAGGAGCAATCATGCTTGGAGAAATCAGTTCTCTGCTACATCTTCCTTTCCAGAGAATGGCATTTTATGGAACATCAGGGAACTAGAGCATTTCTCCAGGTTCTACTCCTCATTAGCTATGAGATCATATTCAAGTTACATGAATGATCTGTGCCTCAAATGTGTAAGGTAGAAATAGGCACAGCACCTACTTCTCAAGGCAGTTGTTAAAACCTAGTAGGTTTATGCATTTGAAAAAAATGGTTTTTGGTTTTTTGGTTTATTTGTTTTTTTGTTGTTGTTGTTTGTACCAGGGATCAAACTCAAGACCTTGTACTTGCCAAGCAGGCATTTACACCGCTGAGCTAAATCCCCAGCCATTTTATGTATTTGATGTATAAATGAATAAATGATGTTAGTTGCTGTTATCACTACTCATAATATCACCTTTTCTACTAGGGAAGTAAAAGCTATAGAGATTAAAGTGTTACCAATCGACTGAGAGGTCTTTTGCTCAAGTTAGATAGAAATTATGAATAGACAAAGTTCAACTCCCTTACTATTAGCAGCTCTGAGCTTTGAGGGCCAGTGGCTCTAAGCTCATTCTGTTAGTAGCCCTCACCCTTGAGTGGCAGCATCCCTAAGTTCCTGGTGTTGGGAGCTCTTCTTTTTGCTTTTCTAGCAGCCAAAGCCAGAAGTTCCTGGTTCTCCACTATTCTACGTGCTCACTGTATTACCAATAGCAGCTGGGGGCCACCTTCTAAGCCAAAAGATTTTAGTGTCACCAGATCATAGTGCACAGGACACAGCCTACTCTGCTTGAGATAGAAATCACAGATATGCAAAATGAAACCATCCAAAAGAGGCTTTTTATTAGGTTTTATGCTGCAGTGCAAATAGAGCGGCACATGGGATGAAGGCTGATGCAGACCAACTTGACGAAGGTGGAACCACACCTGCACACAGCCTCCTGCCTAGTAACCGCAGGCCTTTCGCTGAGTTATGCCCGCTGATGCAAGTGTACCGGCCCACTTGCCCTGGCCGAAATGGGGGAGGGGAAGGCTCTTTGCAGACTGGCAAAGTCATCCAGACAGGCTATAGAGCAGAGCCATCTGGAACCATCTCAGGCCATCTGAAGCTGCCATAATCTCCTGCAAAAGTCTCCTAGAGCAGTAGGGTGTCTTTTAAGAAGCCACATCTGGAACACAGTGTTCTGGAGCAGCCATGAGACATTTGGTGGCTGCCACAGGTATCAAAGATGGAAAGTAAGAAAAATAAAAAGTACCTCTTCAGGAGGGTCAGACTCTTCTGTCTCACAAGCATAATATAGGTAGCTAATACTCAGTACTTCTAAATACCTAGCCCAATAACATGGCCACTTTCCAATATCCCTGCATATTCAGTATCCCTGTGTGGTAGGAAGCTGCACTGCCTCTTTCTGTGCAGCTTACTGGAGAGCTGTGAAGTCTAAGTCTTAGATATAAGGAAGATCAAATAAAGTAAAAATTTTAACTGAGATTAGGAGGTCATCTGATCTGGGTTCAAATGATCTAAGAAAAATAGGGAAGTCCAGCTCTTAAGACTTCTCAGTACTGGGGTTGGGGGCCTGTGGTGATGTCTTCACTGAAATTCCAAGGGTTATTAATAACTCATTCAATTACACCATAGAATGCAAATGAAAACAGAAATGTGGATCACAAGGACATCAGGTAACTGAAATACAGCTACACGAATTTTGTAGTACCAATCATGGCCTGGGGAATCCCAGCAAGAGACCTATAGTGAAGAAAACCAAAAACTATATCCTGATGACTGTACACCCAAAAAGAGAATATAGAGACTACTCCTCAACACTAATCCATTCAATACACTTTGCTGAACTGCCTCCCCTAAACTCTAAGGAGGTGGTAACTACCTGAGGGACATGGTTGCAGCTCCCATAAGACCTTCAGCTTGCAGATTCATGGTCTCCATACCTAAGTGTAAGACAGAAAGCTGCCTTGCCAATTTCATTACTTATGAACAAAAGAAATGAACTCTGACCGGAGAAAAATAGGACTCAATTAGGACATCTGTGATGGTTTGAAAGTGGTTTTAATTCTTATCTCTCTTGATATCCATATCCTTTGCCATGTAATTTTACAGAACCCACATGGTTGGGTTACACTGATCCTCCTTTGACAGTAGTCCCACCTGTGTGACTCCCTTTGGCCAATAAGATGTTAGCAAACATAACATAAGCAGTGTGTTCCAATGGACCCATAACAACGAACAATTAAAAGACAAAGATTGTCAGAACAGCTAAAGACACCTGGCCTAAAAATACATTACCTACAATAAATTCACTTCAAACATAAACCTTGGAAGCAGCCTATATGTTCATCAATAGAAAAATGGATTTTAAAAAAATGTAGTATTTGCACACAATGGAGTACTACTCTGCCACAAAGAATGATAAATTTAAATCATTTGTAGGAAAACAAACGTACTTTGAAACCATAATGTTAAGTGAAATAAATCAAATATATCAACTTAAATATCACATGGCTTCTCTTATATGAGAAATCCAAAATATAAACAAAGAGCAAAATAAAAGATAGATAATAGAAAAATGGAGATAGATCTTTTGCAAAAGGGAAAAGGACTAAGAAATTGAGGGAGGGGAAGGGAAAAAAGGGGAAGAAGATGAAAAAAGAATTAAGATGTATTACCTACCAACTCCCCACAATGAATGTAATCATTATGTGCTGCAAATATGCACCAACAAAAACAAAATTCAATTAAAAAATAAAAAACACAATGGCACAGTTTGGAAGTATATTCACTTATTTTTCATTACTATAATGAAATTTCTGAGATTGGGTAGCTTTATAAACAAAAATGGTTTATTTTGGCTCACAGCTCTGGTCCAAGGTCATGGCCCCACATCTGATAATGACTTTCTTACTGGCAGAAACCCCCAAACAGCACAAGGTTTCACATGGCAAGAGGCAGGGGACAAGTATCTGTCTTCTGTTTCTCTCACTCTTCTTATAAGGCCACCAATTTCAGTACTGGGAAACCCACCCTGATGAGTTTATCTAATCCTATTCGCTCCCAAAGGTCTCACCACCTTTAAACACTACAGTCAGATTAAGTTTCCACCCTCTTATTACCTCAGTTTCAATACATGATCCTTATTGGGGAGCTTACTGAACTGTACACAAACCATAGCAGAAAATAAAAGAATGGGAAAAAGATGTGTCAGGCTAACAATAATAATTTTAAAAATCAGCACTGGGTATATTAACTTCAAATAAAGTAGACTTCAGAGCAAAGAAAATTATAAATGACAAAGTGGGATATTATATGATAAACAAATCAGTTCACTAAGGTAGTATAACGATCCTAAATGCATATGCACTGAACAACAGAGTTTCAAAGCACATGGCTATGGTTTGAATGTTCCCCCCTGACAATCATGGATTGGAGATTTAATCCACAATGCATCACTATTGGGAGGTGGGGCCATTGGGGAAGTGTTTAGGTCATGAGCTCAGAGCCATCATAAATGGACTGATAATGCCATGAAAAGGGCTGTGAGCATAGGTTTACCCTCTCTTGCCCTTCTTCCTTCCACCATGTAAGGACACAGTAAGAAAGTCCTCATCTCTGCCAGAACTTTGATCTTAGACTTTCTAGTCTTCACAAATGTGAGAAACAGATTTCAGCTGTTCATACATGACCCAAGTATTATATTCTTTATGAAATAATCAGATATTCTGTTACAGCAGCATAAATGGACTAAAACACACATGAAAGCAAACTGATATAAATGAAAGGAAAAACAAACAAGTATACATTATCATCGGAGATATCAACGCTCTACTCTAAGCTACTAGATACAAAATAAGCAAAAATATGGAAGAATGAACATCAAACAACAGGAACTGACTGCCATTTGTAAAACATTCAACAACAGGGCATACGTATTCTTTTCAAGTAGCTCTGGGAGATTTACTGCAATAAACCATACCCTGTATCACAAAGCAAATGCCAACAAATCTAAAGGAAGTCAGATCTTGGAGTTTTTGACAGCCAGATGGAATTAAACAAAAATCAATACCGGGGGAAAAAAAAAGGAAAATCTTCAAATATTTGGAAATTAAATATAGTTTTACACAATAAAAAGGTGAAAGGGGAAACCTCAAAGGAAATTTTTAAATGCATAAACTGAATGAAAGTCAAAATAGAACATTTAAAAATATGTATGACACAGCTAAAGTAATGCTAAGGGGAAAATTTAGAACATTAACAGCTTATACTGGATAAGAGAGACTTTGAATCGATACTGTAAATTACTACATCAAAAACTAGAAAAAAATAAAAACTGTTATCATTTAGGTCTAAAATATCATCCAAAGTCCTATGTTCAGAGGTGGGGCTTTGGGTAAGTGATTGAATCATGCGGGTGCTAAGTGAATGAATGAGTGACTCATAAGTGAATGAGTCCATCAATGAGTTTATAGCTGTTTTTGTTTTTCAGAAGTGGAGCCTGGTCGGTATAGTTGGGTCAGTGGGGAGAGGAGGTATGACCTGGAAGGATATATTCTTTCCCTGGCTCCTCTGCTCTCTGTCTCTCTATCTGCTTCCTGGCTGCCATGAGATGAGCAGCTATCCTCTGCTAGGCCCTTCTACCATACCATTTCTGCCTTGGAGCCAGCTGACTCAAGCACTGGAAACTATGGGCCAAATTAACCCTTCCCTTTGGCATAAGCCTGAGTCCAGCAGATCTATCCCTTACTTTTCTACTGTGAATGTGTACTTTAGCATCAAGTAACCAGCTATGCATCTCAAGACCTTTTCCCTGAGGGATATAGGAAGCATTATATGTCTATACCGACTTGGTATGAAGAACAAACAGCAAGGCCTGTGCATGTGTGCAAAAGTGTCAAAATGGGATTTCGATTCACCTTTATGATCCATCTAACTGGTTTTGTGTAATTTTACCTGAGTATCACAGAGGATCCAATAGACCCACACCACTCCAGGATTTGTTAAAAAAAAAAAAGTTTTCTTTTGATTTTCCTGGTAGAAATAGCCCAATTCAGTACAATGGCACATGAAAAACCAGATTTGCAAGTTTTGGAGGAGGTTAAAAGTAAATCATCAGCTTACTCATGCATGAATGATAAAGAT
Source organism: Cuniculus paca (assembly GCA_004365215.1). Classification (NCBI taxonomy): domain Eukaryota; kingdom Metazoa; phylum Chordata; class Mammalia; order Rodentia; family Cuniculidae; genus Cuniculus; species Cuniculus paca. The sequence goes on along the minus strand of RJWT010001339.1, from coordinate 16,799 downwards.
GATCCATTATGGTAAAATACATGCTTTCATAACAGAAGAGTGGTGTGGGTGTACGATTATGATGATGATAATGTCTTTCACATTAGCCAAGTGAGCCAAAGTTCCTGTTGTTACAGTAATTTTAGGTTTACCAGAAGCAAAGAGAAGAGTCACCAGTCCAAAGCAGAGAGGTACCAAAGACGATAGTGCGTTGCAATCCATCTCATATAAAGGATGGGGGAATTCTCCTGTGAATGGTGTCCATAGGCTTCTGCCTAGTAAGCCTCTGGTGTAACTAGAGCAGGGCTGTTGTCTCTTGGTGGTGTCTTTGAGGTCATGCTGTGTTCTGGTAGTTCTCATCAGAGTCGGGTCTTTGGGGAATCTTCCGGTCAGTATAAGCAGTCCAGAAGGCTGAAGAGTCCTCAGCATAACCCTTTGTCAGCCTCAGATGGTGTAACCAAGGAGTGATACCTGAAAATTTAACAGCAGTTGGGGTGACAAGCACAACAGTGTAAGGCCCTATTCATAGGGGCTGAAGGAGTTTTTTCTAATCTTTGACCCACACTGAATCTTCCAGTAGGAATGAGTGTGTCAGACTATCTGAGGAAATTGGAATTCTCTCTATGACAGTCTTGTGAATGTGAGAGAATACCTTTCCTAGTGCCTGTAGCTCAGCAGCCAGGCTGGTGTCCTCTAGCTATCTGACATCTTCCCTGAAGTCTCTGATTATCAGAGGGGGCCTCCCAAGCCATATCTAGTATGGAGATTAGCCAAAGTGTCCTGGTGTGCAGCAAGTATGCAGCATGGCTAGGAACAGAATATCAATCAAGGACAGGTGACTCTCCTGATAAAGCTTAGCTAGCATGGTCTTTAGGGTGTGATTCATGTGCTCCACTTGCCCTGAACTTTGTGGTCTGTAAGCCATATGAAGATTTCATTTTATCTTGAGAAGGTCATGAGAGTCTGAGTAATCTCTGCTACAAAGGCCAGTCCACTGTTACTTTCAATGCTGAGTGGCGGCCATATCAAGGGATCATCTCCTGCAGCAGAACCTTAGCCACTTCTTGACTTTTTTCCATTCACATAGGTATGGCTTCTACACAGCCCAAGTAGGTACAGACAAGGGCCAGCAGGTACTTATATCCATAGCATGGTCTGATTTCTATGATCTACCACTAAGTCCTCAAAGGGTGAGATTTCAATGTGTTGCATTCCTGGAGTAGGCCAAGGGCATTGGAGGGGATTGTTTTGGGCATGGGTTTGACATTGATTAGCCACTATGATTCAGAGAGATGGAAGCCAGGGAATATAGTAATATTGACCTAGAAGCATCTATAGTGCAGTTTTTCAGAAGTGGGTGAGGCCATAAGTGGTGTTGAACAAAAGAGTAGGCCATTCCTTGTGGAATTAAAGTCCTCTGATCCAGTAGGCACCACCACATTCCTGGACCTTGGTGAGCTCCTTCATTTTGAGCCCACTGATTTTCTTCTGAGGTGTATTGTGGTGGTTCCTTAGGCCAATCACATGTCAACAGCAATTTGGGGTCTCCTAAAGGTTGAGGTGACCCATCCTGGTGTGCAGCCTCATTAGTCACCCAACCTGCCAATTGATTCCCCCCTCATTGCATCATTCTGTCCTTTCTGGTGTCCCCAACAGTGTGTGATGGCCACTCTCTTTGGTTCCCTGATTGCCTCTAGAAGTTGGAGTATTTCTTCTTTTCTTGTCTTTCTCTCTCTTTGCCTCTGCAATCAGTAATCCTCTATCTTTGTATATAACCCCATGGACATGGATGGTTGCAAAGGCATTCCTGGAGTCAGTACAGATGTTTATGGTTCTTCTTCAGGCCCATTGGGGAGCTTGAATGAGGGCCCATAATTCAGCTCTCTATGCCAATCATCCCTTTGGGAATGGGCCAACCTCTATGACCTGGCCCATTGTGGCGACAGCATAGCCAGGGAACTGTATAGTACAATCTTTGAATTTCAGAAAAATATAACATTGGCCTTGTATATGGCAAAGAAAAGCAAACCAGTACACTGATATCAACATTTCACCATGATGGAAATACTGATAGAGAAACAAAATGGAAACCTGAGATGGAAACTTTCAACAACAAAACTGAATATGGATATTGATAAGTTATTACATGTTATTGATAAGTTATGCAGCAACTGTGATGTAACTTGAAACACAAAGCATTGGTCAATGGTTCTGTTTTACTCAATCCTAAATGTGTGTGGCACAGTTTGATAGTTTATGAAGAAAAAAAGTGAAAAATATAACAGAGAAATTTTCTTAGAGGATTGGAATTGAAGAGGTCACTTACAGCAGAGGAAAAGTAAAATGTTTCTGACCAGGAAACTACGCAAAAAAATTGTGGCACATACTGGGGAGCTGACAAGTGAACAGGCAGATGCAGCATCCCAAAGACCGACTACAACAACAGGAAAACAAAAAAGATGTCAACTGTGCCCTCTAAGAAAGTACAGGAAAACAAAACATACATATTCTCAATGTAAATGAGACATCTGCATGAAACATGTAGTTGTCATGTGTGAAGACTGCCCTGGGCATGACAGTTAAAGAAAGCTTATTTCTGTGGGTAGACTTTTGTTCATGTTTACATTGTAGTTTACATAAGTTTTTATAGTTGCTGTTATCTTTTAGGTTTTGTAAACGAATAAACAGCTGATGTGAAAATGTTAATGTCTATTCTTAGCACTCATTACATATTTGATGCTGTATTTCATTGATGTCTTATTTCCCTGTCAAGTGCATGTTGCACAATACAGTAGGAAGCTCCTAACAAAACAGAAAGAGAAGTGACAAGATTGCCACATAGGAAAGGAAAGTTAAGCAATGTGCTGTCAGTGTAAGCAAGACATGTGCATGGAACATGCAGTTGTCACATTTGAAGACTGCCTTGAGTGTGATAGTTGAGGCAAAGCATATTTTTGTGGTAGAGTTCTAGTGTGGTTTTCATTGTAGTTAATATTGAAATTTATTTTTGATTATCTTTTAGGTTTTGTAAGCAAGTACAGCTGATGTGAAAATATTGATGTCTATTCTAAACACACTACATATTAAGTATTTAATAATTTATTTTATTGATATTTTATTATATTATACACACTGTATAATATAATAAGAACCTCCTGACAAAATATCAAGACCACTGAGATCTCAAGTATGTCCCACAAAAAGGCCAGGAAAACAAAAGACATGTGCTATCAGTGTAAGGAATGCATGTGTATAGATGGTGCTGTTGTCATATGTGCAGAATGCCTTAGCTGTGATAATTGAAGTAAAGTGTTTTTGGTAGAGTGTTATTGGTATTTTCATTGTAGTTCATATGTGAATTTATTTCTGATGTCCTTTTTTAGACTTTGTATACCAAAAACTAGTAGACTGTTGAAAATTTCAATACTTTTTTATAAAATTCAATGAATATTAAAAATCAGTACTTTATTTTTGTGATTTTTTTCTGTTAAGTACTTATTTAATATAATAAAATTCATAAAATTAAAATTAATAATTCACCAATAGAAACATTCTAAAGAATAAACATGGGTCTAATATAACAAAGGAAATAATAACACATTTTTGCCAAAATTGGTCAAATTCAAAATAAGAAGAAAATGGAAAAACCCAGTGAAATCAAAACTTGTTATTAAGACTATAAATCAATAAAAATAATAAATTTCTAGAAAAACTGAGAAATATAAAAAAGGAAGAGATAAAAATCATCAAATAGGAAGTCTCCAACTTACAAATGAGTTCCATTCCAGGAGAACATTCGTAAATGGGATTCCTTTGTAAGTCACACAAAGTGAGTCTTATATACCTTTGACACAAATGTACAATGTAAACCATAAAAAAACCAAACACACAAAAATACTGTAAGCTATTTTTACTTTTACAGTTATCTTAAAATGGTAGTACAGTGTAATACAACTGTAAATAAACCCTTTTTATTTTTAAGGTCACCTTAAAATGGTAAGCTAGAAATGTGAGCTACTCCTCAATTTGTTTACATCTATAAATATTCATAATGTACGGTCCATTTGTATCTGTGAAAGTTCATAACTTGAATGTTCATAAGTTGGCACTTAATATATCAAGAATGAAACAGATATCACTACAGAACCTGAAGTCATGAAATGGAGAATCTCATGGTTTGAATGTCCCCTTCAAAACTCACTGTAATTTAACTGCCACTATGACAATACTGGGAGATGAAACCATTAGATGATTAGATTATGCCCTCATGAGTAGATAAATGCTATCACAGGAGTGGGTTAGATGTCACAAGATAGCTTCATTATAAAAGTACTGTCTTTCCCATCTGTGAATTTGTGTTCACCCTCCCCTCCTCCACAGTCCCTTGCTTCTGACCTCATTTACACATTGTGTGCTGTCTTGCCATGTGATGCCTCCTGTCCTGATGGAACACAGCCAGAAGACTTCACCAGATGCCAGCACCATGCTCTTGAACTTTGCAGGCTGCAGAAGAGTGAAAAATAAATTCCCCGTGGTGCTCTGTTATAGCAGCAGAAAATAGATTAAGATAGAGAATAATAAAACACTAATTTTAAACTCATATGTATGATAATTAGAAGAAACAGACCAATTTCCTGAAAACTATCAAAACCAACCAAGCTAACACAGATAATATATATACTCTTACAATCACTGAAGAACTTAAGGTGAGCCAGCAGTGACCATGCATCCCAGAAAGACAACAAAGAAGAAGCTAACCCTTCCTGTAAGCTAACAGCAGCCATGTGTCCTGGAAAGAGAATCAAGAAAAAGCTAACCCCTTCCTGTGAGCCAGCAGTGGTCATGGACTTTGTCAACCTCTTCCTGTGATCCACCAGTGGTTGTGGTCCAGGCCAACCCTTTCTTGTGAGCCAGTGGTAGTCAAAACTGGGAAGAGAACCAAGAAGAAGCTAACTTCTTCCAATGAGCCAGTGGCAGTCATGGGCTGGGCCAACCCCTTCCTGTGAGCCAGCTGTCACACAGCTGGAAGACAAAGAGTGCTGAGTCCCTCCACCAACTCACACCTCCATAAGCAACCGGCTGATTCAGAGAAACACAGGCTGAGATGATAGCCACTGAAGTAAAAAAACAACCTAATGCCTGTATTGTTTGACTGACTTTACAGGCCCAAAGCCAGTAGTCTGAGCATCTATTTAGAGGATAACAATATGCAATATAGCAAGTATGAGGGATTTCCTTCTGAAGGTGGTAGCCATTGTTAATTTCCTATTATCTTGTTTTAAAGTCCTGTATCATTTTCATTGTTTGGTTTGGTTTGGCTTTATTCTGTTTTGTTTTGTTTTGTTTGACTTTATTATAACTGATGGCATGAGCAGCCATTTCAAAGACAACAAGATACATTATCATAGCCATTATTAATTTCCTATTAGCTTATTTTGAAGTCCTATATCACTTTCACATTTCTGTTTTGATTGGCTTTATTCTGTTTTATTTTGTTTGGTTTTGTTCTCTTTAAAAAAATTTTTTTAATTCAGAAAAATAAAATACATGTGCTACCCTGTAAAGAAAAAAAACAAAAAGAGAATACCAGAAAATGGAAAGCTATCCCTTGCTCAAAGACAGGAAGGACCAACATAGTAAAAATGTCCACACTCCCAAAACTGTTATACAGATTTAATGCAATCTCAATCAAAATACCAATAACATATCTCACAGAACTAAAGAAAATATTCCTAAAATTCATTTAGAACCAGAAGAGACCTAGAATAGCAAAAACAATTCTCGGCAACAAATACTAACTGGGTGCAACACAACCCTTGATTTGAAATTATACTACAAAGTTACTGTGATAAAAAAAAGCATGGTACTGGCAAAAAAAAATGCCTGAGGATCAATGAAACACATTAGAAGATGCAGAAATAACTCCAAACACACTCAACCACCTTATATTTGACAAAGGGGCCAAATACCTTCACTGGAAGGAAGACAGCCTCTTTAATTAATAGTGCTGGAAAAAATTCTCATTCTACATGCAGAAGACCAAAACTAGACCCATGTCTATCACCATGCACTAAGCTAAAATCAAAATGAGTCAAAGATCTAAATATCAAAACAGAAACACTAACTCTGCTGGAAGAGAGAATAGGCATAACTCTTGAAGACATCAGTGTAGTCAGAGAGTTCATGAACAAAATCCCAACTGCACAGGAAATAATACAAAAAATCAACAACTGGTATCTCATCCTATAAAAAAAAAAGCTTTTGCACAGCAAAAGAAATCACCAACGCAGTACAAACACAACCCACACAGTGGGGGAAAAATTTAGCCAGTTGTCCCTCAGGCAATAGACATATATCTAGAACATGTAAAAAACTGACAAAAATCAAACCCCCCAAATTTAAAGACCCAATCCAAAAATAGGCATCTGAGATGACTGCATACTTCTCAGATGAAGAAATAAAAATGGCAAATAAATATATGAGAAAATGTTTAACACCACTGATCATTCAAGACATGCAAATTAAAACAATGCTGAGATTCTATCTCACTCCAGAAAGAAAGCTATCATCAAGAAATCAACCAATAACAAATGCCAATGAGGCTGTGAGGAAAAAGGAACACTTTTCCACTGTTGGTGAGAGGGTAGACTGGTGCAACCACTGTGGAAATCAGTGTGGAGATTCCTCAAAAAACTAGAATGAGAGGTCTCACTTGATCCAGCTATTGCTCTTCTAGGTATCTTCCCAGAAGAATTAAAAACATCATATCACAGTGACATATACTCATTTACATATGCAAATAGTGGGCACTATAAACACTGCCCATGTTTATGGTGGCATTGTCTATAATAACTAAATCTTGGAAACATCCCAAATGCCCATCAATCGAGGAATGGATAAAAAAGATGCAGTTTAGGGCCTGGGATCTAGCTCAGCCGCCTAAGCGCCTGCCTGGCAAGCGCAAGGTCGTGAGTTCAATCCCCTGTGCTGCAAAAAAAAAAAAAAAAGATGCAGTTTTCTTTTATTCAATGAAGTACTACTCAGCAATAAATAAGGGTAAACTTGATTTTCTAGATAAATGGATGCACATTGAGACAATACTCTTAAGTGAAATAAATCAGACTCACATGTGTATCACATTATTCCCTCTGGCATGAAAATCTAAAGCAGTTAATAGGACCAAAATGTACAATAGACATTGTGAAATAGGAAGAAATTGTTCAAAAGGAAAGAGGAATTATGGAGGGGGAAGGATGAAAGGAAGGAAGAAAAAAGGAAAAGAACAATAAAAAAGGATAAAACATAAAGCTTTGCAAATAGGGAGGGGAAGAGGGGTTGAAGGGAAGGGATTGGGGAAAAAAAAGAGGAATCAAAATACATCATGTACAGATATAAATTCCCTGTGATGAATGTGATTATTATGTATATCTAAACTGTACCAATAAACTTAATCAATTTTTTAAATTTTTTCAAAATAAAAAAAGATAACAGAAAATAAGAAATAGATCTTTTCAATAGGAAACTGGACCAAGAGACGGAGGAAGAGGTAGAGAAGAAAGGGAAGAGGATGAAAAAAGAATGAAGATTTGTTAATGTACATGTATGAACTCTCTAAGAGGAATGTAATCAGTATGTCCTGCAAATATTTAAGAGTAAAAATAAAGACCGGGGATTTAGCTCCTTAAGTGCCTGCCTGGCAAGCACGAGATTGTGAGTTCGATCCCCGATACCAAAAAAAAAAAAAAGAGAGAGAGTAAAAATAAAAATAAACAGTAACAACCAAAGGCTGACAAGAAATAGATCACTCATGCATTTCCATAAAGAATATGAACAACTACCATAAAGCCCAACAATTATATTCTTAGGCATTTATCTGGCAAAGCCACAATTTATATCTTACAAAGACCTGTACACAACAAAAATCAGCTGTTTGTAGCAGCTTTATTTGTAACAGCCAAAAACTGGAAATAACCTAGATATTTTAAAATAATGAATGATTAAATAAATTGTGGTACGCCCATACTACAGAATACTACTTAGCAATAAGCAAGAACAAATTATTGATTGGCTCAGCAATTTAAGGTAACATTCATAGAGTTATGATGTAAGAAAAAGGCAAGACTAGTCAAGCATGGTGGCACCAACCTCTGTAATCCCAGAACTCTGGGAGGCTGCTAGGACAGGAGGATTGCAATTTCGAACCCAGCCTGGATAACTTAGTGATTTAGCAAGGCCCTGTCTCAAAAAAAAGAAAAAAATTTTTAAAGGGCTGGGGATATACCTCAGTGCAATCCCCAATATAGGAAAAAAAATAATCTCACCAAAAGACTATATATGATGTGATTCCATTTATATGATGCTCTTGAAATGACAAAATTAGAGACAAAACACACACGTACAACTGCGTATAAATAAAATGGGAATATCTGCATAAGATCAGTACACTGAATCAATCTCAATGTCCTAGTTGTGATACTGTTTTTTAGCTTTGCAAGATAGCATTACTGAGGGGAAACTGGTTCAAAAAGTACACAGGATCTTCCTACATAACTTAAAATTTATCTTGAATCTGTAATGATTACAAAATCAGTTTCCTTTAAAGAGGAAAAGCTGGAATTTCATTTTTCATTTAAATGGGCTTGTGTGTTGGGACTTTCTCTTGCCTCTACCGTTGGCATGAATATACACTGGGTAAAAGGTGGAGCACAGCCTGTCACTGCACTTGTTTCCAGTGCTGCAGTCAAGGTCACCCTAGTGAAGGTCAACAGCCGACCAATGCCCAGTCCTGTGAGCCAGCCCAGGCCACATCGGCAGAGTCAAATGCCACATGAACCCAGATGCACAAGCAAAGAAGCTTATCAAAAGCTCTGCAGTTGTTTGTTACACACTATTGTCATGGCAATAGATAGCTGATACAACAGTTAAGTCTCAAAAAAGAGCACAACCAAGGTAACTCCACACATGCAGCAGATCAGTGTCATCAGGATCCCATGTAAAGATACAGCAGCTTCTATTATTCTTCGTATTTGAAATTTTTGGCTCAAGTACCGGATTAAAAGTCATAGGATATTTTCCCCTTAATTTTTCCAGTATCCTGTGCTGATACCTTAGCAAAAATCAGCAGGAGACCTTGACTACATGCAATAAAAGTATAGGACCCCAAAGAAAAACCAGAGTACAAGAAATAGAAAGGAAAAGAGCCATCAGTCAAGGAGAGTGGCAGATGTCCTCTGCCAGGACAAACTAATAAGTGTCTACTTACACCAGGGTGATAATCAGCTTCTAAAATAGATTTTAGAATCTACTATTCGCATCTTTATCATGCTAGGGGAGAATGCTTTAGGAAAGTAGGCCACACTGAGGGTTGACATAACAACATGGTTAATAATAATTATTTGGCGCCTGCAACCACACTGTGTGGATTTGAATTCAGCTATTTTGCAAAGTTACAAATTTTATTACACTGGACAAATAAATAATTTGGAAAATTCCACATCCTATATTCAGATATTAAAAACATTTCATGCCTATTGCCATATCAAAGGCTTCAGAAACCCTGAAGTACGAAAGCTTGTTCACATCAGATTAACCCAGCACATCCTTTGGGGTGGTTGGAACAGCAAAGTGGATTGAGGCAGATGCTGTTTGTGTCTTACTTGACCACCCCACTACCTGTGTGACCCGAAGTAGCTTACTTAACCTCCTGTGCCTCATTTGTAAAATCTGGATAGTAACGGCATGTAAAGCGCTGAGAATAATGTCTGAAGCATGACAATTTCCCAGGACACGCAATCCGTTATTAACTCTAAAATTCTTTGCATCAATAAAGAAGCTCCTTGCTTTATCATCCCTCCTGATGGAAGAAGACAGAATTTACAGCATTTGACCTGTGCATTTTAACAACAGGAAAGGCCATATGTCAAACTTCATTTCTCAGCAATTGGGGGGAAATAACTAAAGAGCCATCATAAATCCCTAAATCTTGATTTAACTGCTACAGTGACTGATCCTTTGACACCCAGCATCCCACTTTGCCGTTGTAAATGTCTCATTCCTTTCAAGGCTTCAAAGGGTTGCTTTATGGCTGCTTCTTCATTGATCACATGGCTTATTGACACGCCACAGCTGGGCCAACTGAGTCCTTTCAGCACCACAGTGCTGTGTTCCCCTCCCGTTTCCAGGAGCTTTGATTAATAGTCCATGGCCATGACAGCCACGTGGCCTCCTCACATCGGACCACAGGAATTAGATTAAAGGAAGGTTCCTAATGTAGTGAGTTAAAGAAGCCATTTTTCATTGCTGGGGCCAAAACAGGTTTTATGGCCTCAGTTTATCCCATAATTCATCAAAATCCAGCAGGAGTAAAATCTTCCTGAAAGCTATTGATCAATGAAGGTGGAGGCATCACAGCCAAGGACTGATGATGTGGGGACTCTAAGGAGTTACAGTGGACACTCAGCCCCATCAGGAATAGTCTTCTTTTGTTTAAGAGTGCAGAAGCTCAAAGGTGCATAAAGGCAAGGATATAACACTAGGAGTTAAGTCCCGAGGTCCTCCACCTCAGCCCCTGGCAGCAGTTCATCTACATTCAGTCTCCAGGGATTTGCCTATTCTGGACATGTCACATGAATGGGATCACACAATATATGGCCTTTAGAAAATATATGGTCTCTTGTATCTGAGCACACACAAATCCTGTAAGAGCTGCCAATCTGCTTTAACTAAAGGTCACAAATTCTCCACCCACAGCCTGCAAGGCGCTGAGCTCTTAGCTAGTCCACAGAATGGTTCTCTTTTCATGGAGTTCCTCTCATGTAGCATGATATCTTTAAGACACTACACATCTGAGTTGTGGCATACACCAGCATCATATTCCTTTTATAGCTAAATCAGGCTCCAAGATGTAGACTGAGCACGTTTCATTTTTCCATTCATTGGCTGGTGGACACTTACTTTGTTTCTACATTTTGGCAATTGTGAATAGTGTTGCTGTGAAAATACCTGTATAAAGTTTTTGAATATATGTTTCCAATTCTCCTGGGTAGACAGCAGAGAGTGGAGTAGGTTACTCTGTGCTCAACTTTATGAGGAAGTCACAGTTTTCTGATGTGCATGCACCACTTTCCATCTCAAAAGCAGCATGTGAGCTCCCATCTCTCCACATCCTCCCCAACACTTGCAAGTGTTTTTCTTTTTCATTATAGTTATCCTACTGGATATAAATGAGAGCTGTATTGGTCAGTTTTCCTCTGCTGGACACAACACCTGACAACCATAACTTAAAAGAGGAGAGATTTATTTGGCTCACAGGGTTTCAGAGTATTTAGTCCATGGTCCACTATTTCCAAGGTAGAAACATCATGCTGGAAGGACCAGCAAGAAAAGCTGTAGAATACCAGAGAGAAAGGGGCCAGGGACCCAGCCATGGATCGCAAGGTCATGCCTCTATGACTCACCAGACACACCCAGAAAAGCACTTCACTAAATCCTCCATACAGAACCCAAGCCAATGCAGTTAATAACCAAGCTTAACGGTCACAGTAGCTTATTATGATTTTGGTTTCTTAAATATCTTTTTATGTGCTTATTTTTTTTGAAGAAATAATTATTCAAATCTTTTCTATGTTTTTTAACTGGCTTTTTGTTTTACTGTCAAGTTATAATGAGTTCTTTATATATCCTGGATACTAGACCCTTATCAGATACATGATTTGTGACTATTTTCTCCCATTCCCTGAATTGCCTTTTCACTTTCTTGGTAATGTTCTTTGAAATCAATTTTTTAAAATTTTGATGACGTTCAATTCATCTAATTTTTCTTTGTTGCTTGTGCTTTTGGACAAGGATTTCTTTTAAATGACAAAGCCACAGAGAAGATAAGAAATTTTAAACCACTCACCAATCTCACAAAGCCTGCCCTGTCTATGTGCTTTTGCTAAAGGTTCCTAATTTTCCCACCCTTGTAGCTTTCAGTTGGCCCACAAAGTGGTTTGTTTGTATAGGGCCAAGTTTTAAAAATCTAAAATTTAAAGCACTGGCCATGCCTAACCAGTCCTCATTCTACAGGAATCAGGGAGTAGCTGCTACGTTAGCTGAGCTCTAGATAAATCACAGAGCCACCTCTCGAGCTCTGTCGAGGACTGGTTCCAGGACCCCCCAAGGATACCAAAGTCCTTAGATGCCCAACTCCCTGATGTAAGGTGGCACGGAATTTGCATACGACCTACACTCATCCTTCCATACACTTGAAACCATTTCTCAGTTACTTGTAACACCGAATACAATGTGAATGCTATGCAAATAGTTGTTATACTATATTGTTTATGGGAGAATGACAAGAAACAAAAAGTCTACTTATTTTCAATACAGAAACAATTTTATTTTTTAATATTTTTAATCTGCAGTTCGTTGGATATGCAGCTATGGAAGCTCATGATGCGCCTGTACACTACGATTATTTTCATTATTAGTAGCTTCACTGGAGCTTCAAAGGCCCATGTCTCTTCTCCATATCTTTACAATAAATCATTTCTTTGTAGTAAATTGAATTTGTTGCTTATAACCTGCACATTCCCCATAAGATACATTGGGGATATTTTCTCTTACTAGCAGAATTTCAAGAAGATATCAGATGAAAGGAAGAGATTCCATGAGGCTGTTCCTTTTGACACTGGTCTCTTCTGAGTGGAGCAGTGCCCTTCTTCTCCCCGTCCCATCCTGCTCTGGCTGGACGAGGTGTGGTTCTCCAGACCAGACAGAAACTGCTGGCAAGGGCAGCAGGTTCTGAACCAAACCCTTGTCCTGGCCCTGCCTCAAAAATCACATCAAACCAAGGAGCTTTATTTTCAAGATACAAATACTGGCTGCTGTGCCACTCAATGATTCAACATTGTTCCGAATTACAAATGACAAAAAAACTTGACCCAACGCAATTCAGGTAAAATAGGGTGGGTGTCTCCAGAGTCCTATTTTCCAACTATGGGGTCACAAAGGTGTGCATGAGCCCAGACGTGCTAAAGACACAAATGAACTCTTTAGGGCTTTAACCCGACACTGGGTTCGCATCTCTCTGCATATCTCGTTAGTCTTTCTGCATGAGAGAGGTCACAGGGACATGGCACAGGACAGCAACCCATTTGCATCCCTTTATTCCTAGCCAGAGAGAACCTCGTTTTTTTTCTACCCGGGCATGAGAAAGTCCAAGGAAAGACAGACTGGACCATGTTGGGTAACATGTTCGTTCATGGACAAATCACGACAGCCAAGGAATGGGACATTGTGATTGGCCTGCATGGGCCAGACACCCACCATTCAAACATGACTGGTCACACAGACATGGCTCTGTCCTTCAGATTCAACAGAGAAGGGGAGGAAGGAAGAGACCACCACGAGCTGCCATTTAAGGTGTGGAGACACCACCATGATATAAACTAACCTACTATCCAAGAAACGTGTCAGGAATAGATAAAAACAAGATGGGAAAGAAAATGTTAAAAAAAAAAGTTTATCTGATACTTACTTTGTTTCAAGTAGTATACCATTCATTTTCAATGTTTCTTATGGTCTTAGGGGGTATTCTTTTCCTTACTTTACAAATGAGGAAACTGAGTTTGAGACAAAGTAGTTAACTTGTCCAGGGTTCCCAGATGAACAAGTAGCTTCATTTCCACTCTGAAGAATGCCAGATGCCTTCATCCCACCCCTCCGCGTTGCTATGCCTTGGGATTTCCATCGTCTCTGCCCACCACACACACCTTCAGGAAGACAAAGATTTGGAAAGAGCTAACACCCAGACCCCAAACCCTCTGTGTTACTCAGCTTTCCGTAACTGCACAGAAAGAAAAAAGGTTTATTTTGGCTCGAAGGTTTGGAAGTTTCAGTCCATGACTGATTGATTGGCCCCGCTGTCTTGGGCCAGTGAAGGCAGGTATGGGCAGGAACAAGTGGCAGAAGAAGCTGTGTACCTCATGGCAGCCAGGAAGGAAAAAAAACAAAAGAGGCAGGAGACCTGGCTTCCCAGGATCCCCTTCCAGGCCCCGCCCCCAAGGACCCATGACCTCCACTAGGCTCCACCTCTTAAAAGTCCAACTACCTCCCAACAGTGCCACACTGGGGAACTAAGCCTTTACTCCATGGGGGACATTCCAGATCAAAACGATGGTACCCTCACACATGAGCCTCTAAATCTATGATGGAGACAGCCACCTTACCAGTCAGTTTGACTAACCTGAACTGGCCTTGAGCAACAAAGAAGGGAGACTTACACCCTCTGTTCAAATGGGAAAAAGATACTGTGATCAATTAGCTATGTCAGTTATGGATATAAAACAAGGAATTTGCCATGAGTGCTCTGTGCTGGGTAATTTTATCCCACAATTACCAGGCAAGAGAATAGCAACCCTGGTTGTTTCGACTTCCTACCAGTCTACTTTTAATTTTCTCTCTCTACCCAACTTTCCTTTCAATATGCTGTAGAATAACAACACTTTCTTTTCCTTCTGGTTTCTCAAATGTTGCCCTGGCTGGAACATCATTTATTAAAATTCTAGTGAGTATACTCTTGTCTTCGGTATCAGAGTCTCGTGGCCAGTCTGTTTCTCTTATGCAAGCAAAGGTCTCACATTATCCTGTGGGTCTCACTTGCTCCTGAACAGCTCAGAGTGTGAATCTGCAGCCACCAGCCCCTTCCTTGTTTATCATGACTTTTAGAAGAAAAGGGTCTTTGTCTCTCCACCATCGTAGTCAACTTACAACCCATGCAATACAGATAATCATGTATAAGTAATTCGCACAGAAAGTACATTACCACTGCATAGACACACAGCTAGAAAGATCCCGGATGCAAGTGTACACACACACACACACACACACACACACACACACACACAGAAGACCCGACTTCTCTCTTCCTTAACCCTACAGAGAAGTGCCATAAGCTTTAACCTTTCTAGGTTATGTGTGTATGTGGGAAGAAAGAGAGCTTTTAAGTTTATACATTCGACTCCAGTGCATCAGTGAGGAATGGGTGAAAAAACATTGATACATCCATGGAATGGGACACTATGCAGCTATGGTCATTAAACAAGGCAAGCAGTGGATCTGCATGCCCCAATAGGGGAATATCACTATGTCACATTTATTAAGCAAGCAAAGCACGTTGGTTGTGGAAAACTGCTCAGACAAGGGTGTTCAGAGGTATTGGGTAGATGCAAACACAAATACCCTCCAAGAAAAAACACGGAAAAGGTGTATGAACAGTTCCATTTTAGTTAAAATAATAATATGGTTAGTGTGCGTCTTTAAAAACACATTTAGAAGGATATACATCAAACTATGCAAAGTCATTTCCCATGGAAAACAGAATGAGAGACATTTAACTTTTGAGGTTATTTATTTTTATGATTAAGTTTTTAACAGGAATGTGCTATGGTTTGTTTTAAATCTATTTTTTTTGTTTTGTGTTGTGTTTGTTTGTCTTTTGGTCTTTTTGAGACAGGGTCTCGATATGCAGTTCAGGAGTTCGGGCTGGCCTTGAGCTCACTTTGTAGCTCAGGCTGGTCTCAAACTCTCAGCAATCCTCCTGCCTTAGCCTCCTGAGTGCTAGAACTAGAAGCATGCACCACCACACCCGGTTTAAAATCTACTTTTAAAGCTTTACCTGACACACAGATTTAAGATTCCACTGTGACCTCAATCAGAATAAAAAGAGGGAATAAAGAGGGGAGAGAAGAGAGTGGAGAGGGTGAGTGGAGGAGATGGGGAGAGAGGTAAAAAGGGGGGCAGAGAGAGAGAAGTAGGCTCTTTAAGCAGGCTTCACCACTTTGGAGGACATTTTCAGCTACTGGAACTATTAGAGACTAACTTTTCAAGCTGGAAAGGAAACACAGCACCACACTGAAATAGTAGCAGTCCTAAATGCTGATGTAGCACCTCGCTCCCCAGGGGATGAGGCCCCCATGAGGCCCTGGATTTTGGCATCCTGGATGTGTAGGATCATTGACTGTGTGCGTCACAGCACACTTTCCTGTGTCAGCCATGCCCAACCCAACACCCTAGCCCAACTCAGCTCTCTTTGGAGCACTCCATTCCCTGGGATGACGGCAAATTCCCTCTCCATGAGCTTAGCACTGAATTATGTCTCCAGCGATTAATTTCTTTTTGAGACAAGGTCTTGTGAAACTGCTAAATTGCCCAAGCTGGGCTCAAACTTGTGATCCTCCTGCCTCAGTGTCCCAGAGTGCTGGGCTTACAGACATGCACCACTGCACCTCTAGTTGAATCTGGTGCTTTTAACTGCTGTCTCGAACGAGGCACCCAGGGTATACGGTCCCAACCGTACAGCACACTTGCAAACACGCCACTGAATGTCTTCTTCATTTCTTTTTCCCAAATTATTGCTCCTCATGCCACCGGGTCCCACCAGCCCTTGAGTGGCAATTGGGCCTCACCTCGCACTGGCTGCAATCTGCTGGTGGCCATTTATCGCATTTTCCGACAGGACTGGAAGCCGTTACTTCATCGTGGGCTCTCTATTCCCCTCTGCAAATTAGCTCTCGACTCCTCTCATCCAGGTCCCCACTGCGTTATTGCTGTGACACACGCATCTTTCCTGTGGAGGTGGCCTTTCAGGGTTTTCTTAGAAACCTTGGTTTGCCACAATTTATGCCTTGATTAAAAATGTGCTGTCGGGTGAAACATAACAGTCAGGGGAGGGTTATTTGTTAATTAGCAAAACAAATCAGGTCAAATGTTTCTCATAAAGATTTTGCATGTCTGCAATTCTGAAATGGCTCAGATTTGGCTTCCTCAGTGATTTTTTT
>RJWT010001338.1:16480-49360 GCA_004365215.1 Cuniculus paca | reverse complement strand
TTTCAAATAATTCAATACACATATTCATGTAAATGTATATTATAGAGAGAGCACAAATGATTAAGCAGTTGAAGCAAACTACTAGCACTTGATGGTGAATCTTAAACTATGTATGGTAGTTCTTTGTACTACCTTAGTAACTTTTCGGTAAGCTCGAAATTATTTGCAGTTTTAAAATTAGCATAGCCAACATGGAGAATTTTTAATGAAAGCAAAGAAATTTTTTTAAACATTATACAGTATTCATTTTAGCTTAACTATATAAGGTAGGTATTTAAATATACTGAGTGGAGATTTTTTCATGCCAGATACAAGGCAATGAGTTTTATTAAATTTATCTTATCCAATTTAAATTTAACCATAACTTGTGTAGTAAAAATTGTTAGTATTGTTTAGCCTAGTTAATAAATGAGTGAACACAGGTTCAGAGAATTTTAGTTACTGGTTGAAAATGTAGTTTTTAAGTGGCCTTGCACAGAGTCAGAGTTTGAAGTTGCTGACTATAACAGTTAAGAAAATTATCTTCATAGTAATTAAATACAAACTGAGAGACAAACTCAGAGTATTTATAACCTATTAGTTCATTAAAACAGATCAGCTACTATTCAGTAGCTAACAGTAAGTTAGGAGTTACAACAAATGATTTTTGTAGACAAATGAAGCTTTCTTAGAAATACCATTTTAAGCCGGGCGTGGTGGCTCACGCCTGTAATCCCAGCACTCGGGAGGCTGAGACAGGCGGATCGTTGTGAGTTCGAGACCAGCTGGGCTACAAAGTGAGCTCAAGGCCAGCCTGAACAGCATAGTGAGACCCTGTCTCAAAAACAGGGCTGGGGATCTAGCTCAGCGGTCTAAGCGCCTGCCCGGCAAGCGCAAGGTCATGAGTTCAATCCCCCCAAAAAAGAAATACCATTTTATCAAGAATTTGGTAATTAAAATATTATCACTAATATTTTAATAGAATTTTATGCCTTTGGGCAAAAATCTTCAAAATTCTCTACAGTTTTAGAAACATTCAATTTTAGTCACTGGGAAAACATTAACCTAAATAATCAAACCAAAGATTATTGTCCAAGAGCAGAGAACAAAGAATTCTCTCAAATGCCCAGAAAACTAGCTTCCCTCTAAATCTGTGCTGCTTCATTTTTACCTATCGGTCTTTGCAAGTCCTTTCACGCTCATGGCCAAAGCAAATATGACTTTCAGCTCTGGTGCTGCAGATAGAGGGTTTTCCGTGGACTCAGGGCTGCCTTCACTAAGGAGTAGCTTCCTAATGACCTGCTTCTTCTGCCCTGGGGCTGCGTTTCAAGTCTTTCTTGATGTTCTTCCCACAACTCCACTTTTCAGTGATGGAGAGAGATGGATGTAAATCAAGACCTCCTGCTGTGAAAGAGAAGAGGCTTATACCTGTATCACTCAGTAATAGAAAATATTTGCTGATCTTGTTCTTCAATAAAGAAATGTATGACCTTACACTTGTGCATCAAAAGTAGTTATGTCAGCCATCCTGTGAAGTCCTGACCATATATATTTTTAGTGCTTACTTAATAGTTGGCATTCACTGAGCATCTGCTTTGTGTCTGGCATTGTATGAATCAGTTACATAGGTAGTCAAGTGACTGGAATTTAAGCACAATGCCATTGGCTTTGCTTCATGATTAATTTATATTCCTTTAATATGAAAAGAGACAAGAATGCAAAATTAAATTTGACGTACAACAATCCCAGGAAGATTACAATTAAGTAGTGTCATTAACTGAAACGCATAAATAGTTAAAATATACTGTAAAGTATATAGGAGGTTGTAATTGGATTTCATGAGTTTGAGGGATATTAACTGATGTGAATGATATAAGACCTTACTGAGCTACAGAAAATTTAACTGAACTATTTCAACATCAGCTATAATTAGATAGTCGAATAAAATGTTTTTCTCACCACAAAAACAGTAACAACAAAAATGCTCTAAGAAAATACAATAAGGAAAATATGGGAGGAGACTAGAAGGAAAATAAGGAGATATATTTGAGTACAAAAAATAGTTTATTTTGGATGAATATTATTTGTGTGGAAAACAAAATCTGAGAACAGTTCATATAATTTCTTGAATGACAGAATAAGATACATACTGGTAAATTCTAAGAGAGCAAAGTTTTGAGTAGTGGAGGAACTGGGTTGAGGCCATTCTTCTAGCCTATAGTAGTTACTGCAGAAGCTACCATGTATTACTTAAATTTAAATTCAAACTAAAATTAAACAAAATGAGAAATTTTAGCTTCTCTGTTGAATTAGTCCCATTTCAAATGCTCAATAACCAGCAGTTTCTGTATTAGATGGGACAGATCCAAAATACGTCTATCATCACAAAAAGTCTTATTTGAGTAGATTCAGAAGATTAATTTCATAATGTATTATAAATACATTGGGCTGTTCCTATTTTCTTACACTAGGGAGGCAATGCGGTGTTTACACATGTGTGTTTGGTTTATTTCACTCATGAGTATGGTCTCAAGTCGCATCCATTTACCTATAAAAGCCTCCATGTGATCATTTTTTATAGCTGAATAATACTCCCTTGTATAAAAGTACCACATCTTCTTTAACCATTCCTCCAATGATGGGCATTTGGGTTGTTTCCAAGATTTGGCTATTACAAATTGTGCTGCTATAAACATAGGTGCACATACATCACTGTGGTAAGATGATTTCACTTCTTCTGGGAATATGCCCAGAAGCGGAATAGCTGGGTCAAATGGGACTTCCAGTCCCAACTTTTTGAGAAACCTCCAGACTGACCTCCACAGTGGTTGCACCAGTCTGCACTCCCACCAACAGTGGAGAAGAATTCCTTTTTCCCCACAGCCTCTCCAGCATTTATCGTTGAAGACCTGTAATGCTATTCTCTTTTATCTGGTTTTATACTACTTTGTTTTGTTTGAGTTTATTGTCTGTAAATGTAAGAACAACCATTTTGAAGAAAGCAAGAGACACTAGGGTAACCATTGTTAATCTCATGTTGTTATGTTTTGAAAACCTGTATAGCTTGCAGTGTTCTGCTTTGAAATGCTATATTATGTTTGACTCTGTTCTGTTTTCTTTTGCTTTTTTCATTCTGTTTTGTGTTGTTTTGTCCTATTTTCTTTAAAATAAAATAAAAAATAAATAAATAAATACATTGGGAAGGGAGAAAACTAGAAGTGGGGACTTGACCTGAAGTCAAGGTTAGAAGTTCTTCACAGATGCAGTAAGTAATTCAATTTAGTTTAAGTGCACATTTTTACCTTGTACTCTTCTGAGTTTTCTACAGATATGATAAAAGTAGTTTATTGCAGGTTCAAAAGATATCAGGCAGAATTGAATTCTTTGTATTCCTCAAGAGAAATTGTGTGTGGGACTATGTGAAAAGAATGACATGACTTACCAGGTTATGAATACCTACATATCATGGAAACTAGAGAATTTAAGCACCTGCACTTCCTGAGAGTCATTTCATGAACGAATTACAAATGTCGGCCATTGACTTCTAATTGAGTTAGAATTTGAGGAATAAACAAAATTCATCCATCTCTACAGTCTTCAAACAGAAAAATATTACTTAGAATTTATACTTTTGATATTTTATTTTTACTTTTAGGCTTTGCTTGGATTGTTGTGCAATCATTACAATCTAGAATGTGGCTTTCTCATTTTACATCTGTGAAACTGAAGCTAAACAACTTGGTCAAGATTTCAGAGCTTCTCAGTTTCAAAGCTAAGGCCAGAATTAATGTTGCAGGTTCTTCTCACACTGCTGATATTTGTAGGATAATGTAGAAAAATGTACATGGATTTCCTTTCCATATACAGATTCTCCTCAACTTGTGAAATAGCCTGGTAAATCCATTATAAATTTAAGGTTCTATAAATTGAATACACTTTAATACATCTAACCTACCAAAACCATAGCTTAGCTTCATTCATCATAAATGGGCTCAGAACACTTGCATTAGCCTACAGTGCGACAAAAGCATCTGACAGGATGACAAAGTGTTGAATATCTTACACACAAAGAGGTATGGATGGGCATTTTTTAGGTATACTGATAAGTAAAAATATAAACCACAGTGTTCAAAAGATGCTGGAAATGCCACACATTGTAGAGGATCGCTTGCTTACCTCATAATCATAAGACTGACGAGGAGCAACAACTGGCTGCCTCTGCTCAGAACCATGAAAGAGTACAGTGCTACATATCACCAACCAAGAAAAGATTAAAATCCAAACTTCCAAATACAGTCTCCACTGAATGTTTATCACTTTCACACCATTGTAAAATCAAAAACTTGCAAATTAGACTGTTGAAAGTTGGAAACTTACTGTATTCATGAGTTAGGGTTGTAACTTAGGCTCTGTAATTTAATTTATGGTGAAAACTGTTACATTTACTTACATATTTCATGAATGTTTTTGGTAAACATAAATAGAAAATTGAAATTGTAACCATTATGTCATTAAATCTCACCTACTTTCAGAGGAGTCTGTGAAAATATGATATTTGCACACAGTAGAGTACTACAGTGCCACAAAGAAAGATAACCTTGAGTCATTTGTAGGAAAATGAATGCACCTGGAAATCACACTGTCAAGTGGAATAAAGCAGACACATAAGTTTAAATATCACTTGGTTTCTCTTATATGAGGTAACTCAAGTTATAAATAAATAACAAAATAAAAAATAGATAACAGGAAGTAGAAAGAGAAATCATTATCAAATGGGAAGGGTATTAAGAGATGGGGGAGGGGAAGGGGATTAAAAAAAGGAATGAAGATGTGTTATGTACATGCACCAACTCCATATAAGGAATATAAGCATGATGTACTGCAAACATGTACTAATAAAAATTTAAAGACCTATGTTACAAGCGGACATAATTATCCCTTGTTTCCCTCAATCCTGTATCATTATATATTTTATAGTGATATTTAAATGTTTTCATTGATGTATAATGTTCATATATATTTATGGGAACAGTATGATGTTTTGATGCAAGTATATAATCTGCAATGATCAGCTCAGTATAATTAGAATTTCCATCACTTCAAACATTTATCACTAAATGTCTTGGGAATCTTTGGACTCTCCTAGTTATTTTGAAATGAATAGCAAATTGTTGTAGATTATATTACCCTACTGTGATATGGAAAACTACAACTAAATTCTGCTAGTCTAACTGTATTTTGGTATCCATTATCCAATATGACTCTTTCTTTGCTCCCCACCTACTGTTTGACTTTTAGTGTCCACTATTCTACTGTCTTATCAATTTATTTAGCTTCCAGACACTAGTGAAAGACATATAGTATGAGTGCTGAGCTTATTTCATTTAACACAATGCCCCAATTCCATTTATCTTGCTACAATGACAGGATATCATTGTTTTCTAAGGCTGAATAATATTTCAGTATGTATATATACATTTTCTTTATCGAGTCATTCATTAATGGTCACCTCAGTTGATTCCATATCTTCACTACAGTAAGTGATGCTTCAATGAACATGAGAGAATGGGTATCTCTTAGAGATAATGATTTTATTTCCTTTCCACCCAGGAGTGGAACTTCTGGATCATGTGGTAGTTCTATCTTCATAGGAAGCTCAAAATTATTTTTCACAATGGCTGTTTTAAAATACATTCCCACCAGCAGTTTGAGACTTTCCTCTTTCTGCATCTTCACCAGCATTTGTTATTTTTTGCCTTTTAGTTTCAACTGGGATGAGATGATGTCTCATTGTAGCTTTCATTTATATTTTCCTGATAGTGATGCAACTGTGATTTTCTCAGAACCCCCACACCCTCCCTTTCCTGACATCCTCATATACTAGATGCTTCATCAGATCACAGTCCTTGTCATTATTTGTCTTTGCGTCCCCAGAACTTTCCCTAGATTTGAGCATAGAGCAGAACTGATAAATAATATATCAATGATATGTAGGTAAAGTGGTAATTTGGAAACTCTGCTTACATCTGTCTTACTAATCTCTCTTCTGACCTTTAGACATACACAGGCTTGCCAGGGGCACAGAATAAACCCAGCCCTGTAGTTTTGCTGGCTGTTCAGCAGGAAATTCAAAGTGTACAGATGTAGCAGGAGACAAATTCACAAAATTACCATTTTTTAAACCTCAAAGAAGTTTACTGAAAAAATTTTTGGCACACCTGGATCCTTTCAATTTTTCAGACTAACTAACGTTTTTCCTGGGTTCAAAGCTAGCCTCCAAAGTTTCAAAAAGATGATTCCAAGACCCTTAGAATCCTTGGGTGCATGAGAACCACTCTGACACCCTGCAAGACAGTGAAGTTGGCTGCGTTCTCCATAGCTCCAAGATTTTCTTCCTCTTTCTCTTCTCCCACTGGCCAAGACTCAAAGGAAAAGGTTAGAAAGCATCAAGGAGTCCTACCATTTCTACTTGTGTGCCCAAAGGGCATACAGAGATTTCATCAAGTTGAATCAAATGATTTGAAATTTAATATCTATTTTCTCTGACACTGAAACCTGAAATAGACCAAACTAATCCACAGTATGATGAAATATTATTTGCTAAATTCATAACACACATCAACTACTACTGTCTAAGTTAGCAGCATCGTTACGCTGGCTCCTCTTTCCTGGCAAAGGGTTAATAAGCAATGCAGAGTCCCTCATGACCTAAGGAACAGTGATCCAGATACAAAGAGACAATGTTATCCTTTGTTTTAGGCCCTGCCATCTCGTTACAACCACTACCACCCCCAACACAATCTTATTTTTGCTGATGTCTTAGTAATTAGATACAAAAGCTGTCAGAAACTAGGACTCTCCAAGCTCCTTTTTGTGTGTAGTCTTATGCTGTACATATTTTGATGCAGAAATTTGAGTACAGGCATTATATATGATGATGATCATCATCATTAGACAGGCCTTTAAATATATTCTTCATCGTATTTCCATTAGATGACACAGAACATCTCATATTAGATGAAATATACTTCACAAAAGAGTGTTTTTCAAATACATACTTAATTAAAAACAGGTATCTATCATCTGAAAGCAGTCAAATTTTACATCACTGCCTCAAAATTACCATTCTGCTTCTATGAGAGTATACTATTTGTCTGTTCTGCATACTTTTTATCTTCTAATTTTTTTATTTTAAAAAACAAAACTGAAAAAAAGGATAGAATACAGAATTTCATAAAAATAGTAGGAAATTAACACTAGTTAATATAATGCATATTGTTATCTTAGAAGTAGTTGTTTGGTTATAAGATTTAGGCATGAAAAAATGATCAAACAATCAAACAACAAAAAGACAAACTGTTCTTTTTGATGAACTATCAGAGATTAGTAGTATAGTTATCTGTCTTGTGTGTGTATATATATATAGTGTACTTTTTAGATGAGGGAGCATTTTAAATCTTAACATTAACTTCCATTCTAATACACTTTATTTAATGTGGGCTACAGAATTGTGTTACCAAAGGAAAGAGAAAACTTTTATTAGGAGTAATGTGATTTAATTAGTTGCACATCAATTCATTTAACAGAACTTCATATCTATTGACAAATATACACAAACCAATGACTGTTTTAATCTTCAAAATATGTTGTATGTAAAGAGCAATGTTACACAATGACAAAGTGTATTCTGAGGATACATAAATTTTTAAATGTTTTTAAGTATGGAAACAGTATCACATTATTCAGTACCATCTAGTTTATTTTTTCTCCACATTTCCTGAGATATAAAAAACAAAACTTGTATATCATTTGATAGACATATATAGTGTGGAATTATTACCACAATCAAGTTAATTGCCACATAAGTCAGCTTGCATAGATATATTTTGCATACAGGAATTGTTAAGACATTAAAGATTTACATTATTAGTAAATTTCAAATATTTAACACAGCATTATTAAATTACACTCCTAGTTCTATATAATAGTGGGCCCTAGAGTAAATTCAGCTTCATAATGGTTTGACATGATATATTCCCCAAGACTTGTGTATTGGGGAGAGGTCCCTAATGCAGCAGCATTCAGACACAGAACATCTCAGGAAGCAATTGGGTCAAGAAAGCTCAACTTCTTCAAAGATTAACTCATTTATGAGTTCACAACTCATGAAAATTATTAGAAGATGGGCCCTACTTGCATAAAAGGGTCACTGGAGGCACGTTGTAGTAATAGCAAGTTGACTAACATATACTTGAATGTTTCAAAACTTCTGGAAATTCTTTACAGTCAATGACATGGTTAATTTTAGTAGATATGAACTTCAGTTCTATTTTTGCTGTCTATGCATCTTGGTTGTTCTTTAGGATTTCAATTTGCAGCTCCAGACTCACAGTACTAAAAAGGTT
This sequence comes from Cuniculus paca, assembly GCA_004365215.1. Classification (NCBI taxonomy): domain Eukaryota; kingdom Metazoa; phylum Chordata; class Mammalia; order Rodentia; family Cuniculidae; genus Cuniculus; species Cuniculus paca. Next base: position 40,976 of record RJWT010001338.1, on the reverse strand, counting down.
TCCTGGTACTGAGTGCTTCTAGAAGCTCAGTGCTGGACCATGCCTGACTCTCAGCTCAAATTCAAAATTGGCAATTAGCCTGCATGAAAGAATGTGAGTTAATCCAAGACTTATTGGTGTATAGTTCCCTCATTACTATCTCTTATACATAATCTTATTCTATTTAATCCTTATTGAAAATACAAAATTTTTGAGACTTGAGGAGTACAATCTTTGTAATTTATTTAACTTTATTTTTGTTGTTGGCACATTGGGAGTGCTAGCTTGTTGTGATCTACTACATCCTACATAGGCAGTGAAATCAAGACTATCTAAAAATAGTTACAAAAATAAATGCGGCCCTTTTGAAAAAGACTAAATCCAAGTAGTTTTTACATTATAATGAATAGAGTATCTGGAGCCTTGAGTTAATTTGAAAAATATGCATTGATTATCTACTAGAACACAAGCACCATAATGTACAATAGAATCTGTAAGTCAGACCTGGTACCAGATGATATTTAATTCACAGAAGATTCAGATAGAGAGAGATAAACTACAGTGTTGTAACACATGTTGTAGTTTGGAAGTAATACCATGTCCCAGAACCAAGGAAAAGCAGTCTGACTCTAGAGGTCTAAAGATATAATTCACATATAAATAAGAAGTTAAATGTGATCCTAAAGCCTGAGTGAAGTTTTCTAGCATAAATGAAAAGAATGATACACTAAGCAAAGGGATAACATTTGCAATGGCTTTTTCTCATGAAAGGGCCTGGCACATTTGTTAGAGTAAAACAGAACATACTAGAATAGAGTCACATTGAAAGATCTGTGAAGTGAGAGAGTGCATGTGCAAATAAGGTCAGAGAAGTAAATTTAGACCAGATGAAGATGGACATAATGTGAAACCAGAGGCTTAAATATTCTCCCTGATGGTGATATGGACTTCTTAGAGATATTCAAACAAACAGAAATGACATAACCAGAGACAGTTATTTAAGAAAAAGAGTCTGGCAGCAATGGAGACAGCAGGATCAAAGGCAAAAGATCTAAGGGGTTGAAAGAACGTTTGCAGGAAACCCAATAAAGAATTTTTTGAACGCCATTTGTAGATACATTATAGATTTGGCTATAATGAAAAATGAACGTATGAAAAATGACTAGTAAAATTACCTTCTACAAGCTAGTAATAGAGATGTTAACTGGCCAAAATATCTCACTTTTCTTACTCTTTTTTTAATTAATATATACTTAATTCACTAAATGACTAGGTCTCCCTCCAAAAAACATTGTTTGTTCTCATGGTGTGACTCTGACTTATGTAAAAGTCATTAAAATCATCTTTTAGACCTCTGTCTGTTTTGTGTGCAATGTATGTTAGCTTCATCTTATTTAACTTCAATATTCTCTTTCATTTAACTTTCATGCATGTAAATTCAAAGAGAGAGGAAGAAACAAAATGAAAGAATTGTCATGTAATGCCATGAAGTCTAATTCCTAGTAACTATCTCTCCCACTTATCCTGGCCTGTCATCTTATGCATTAGAAACACCTTGTCAGCAAAGCTCCTGCGAGATAGCTCTTCTTCCATATAATTGGGATAACATCAATCTGCCTAACTTCAAAGTACTATTCAATGTTAGACATTAGTACATGAAAATAATGAGAGGCCACCTCCTTTGTCCAGATTTTAGCCTTCTTGTCATTTCATACTTTTTCTTGTAGTACAGAGATTTAAAACTGATTAAATGATATCCCACAGACAGGTACCTCCTGTGCCTTAGAGTCTGGCGAAAGTGAGATTGAATAGAAATGCAGAATCTCATGGAGCTTCAGAGGTCCTAGATTGCACTTTATAATACTCTTTATTTCTGCTATTAAACCTATTATATACCCCACACTGTGATTTGAATATTGAAAGCCATTTCAACTTGCCTTTTCCCTACAAAATAAATACTTGGATGGTAGCTACCTTGCAACCATTGGAAAATAATAATTCAGGTTACTATGGTAACTTGTAATTTGCAAAACCTTTGAACATTTATTATTGATCCATAGAGGGGATTATGGCTTGTGTCTAAATGTTCCCTCCAATGCCTCATGCAGTCACAGGTGGGGCTTTTTCAGAGATGGCTGAATCTAGAGTGGGTGATTGATTCATGATGCAATGTTAGGACTAAGGGTGCTAGGATTAAGGGTGGGTGATTACTAAACCAGTCCACTGATTGGTTTGGCACAGCCCTAATCCCAGTAGACTGGATGCAGTATAAGGGATAGAAAGAGACTTGTCTTGTCCCTTGCTGCTTTGCTACCTTCTGCCTGCCATGAACTGATTCCCCTCTGCAATGCTTATCTGCCATGCCGCCCTGCCTTGGAGCCAGCTGACTATGGACTGAGCCCTCTGCAAATTGTAAGCCAAAGAAACGTTTCCTCCCTTAACTTTGCACATCAGTTATTTTGTCTCAGCAATCAGAAATGTAACTAAGACAGAAGCTGCCCACAATCTACTGAATAGAAAACTAAAGACCTAAATGCTAAGGGAGAACTTTCAATAACAAATGCAGTGTTCTTTCCACACACTCTTTACCCTTATTGTCTTGTTGCTGGTATTCAACCAATCTGAAAACCATATTAAATATCAAAATTATTCCTAATCTCAATAGATTAAATTCATTTCGTGATTCCAATCCTCTCATACAGAAAAGTAATCTTATGCTGAATCTGTGTAAAGGCATCTTCAGCAAGTGCTGAATGTTGCAAATAACATTAATATTTCACATCCTCTCATCTCCAGTTAAACTCATATTATGCATGTTGCTTCTTTTATACTTGGGCCCCAAGGTGATTTTATTATGAAAAGTGCAAATTTTAAAATCTAATAAACTGTAATGTTTTCTGAAGGCAGTATTTTGCTGACATAAGTAATATCCAGAATGATCATATGAAGTTGTGAAGGTCAAGTTACAGAAACCCCATGCAACTTAATAAAATGAAACTGTTTCTAAGTTCTTCTGTCTAAAGACTTAAATATCTATTTATTTATTTGCTTGCTTTTGTGGTTCTGAAGTTTATTTGATCTCTTTCTAAATTTTCCTGGTCTGTCTTGATATCGGTTTGGCTATATATCCTAGGACAAATTCTAATTATTGTTTTCCTCTAAGACAGGAGTATATTTAATCCATAAAATAACTTCTTATGTGTTCTGAACAATCTTGCTAGGATCAATACAGTCTCCAATACAGTAAGCTCCTGACTTATGAACATTTGAGTTGCAAACTTCCACAGGTGTACGTGTAAAATTCACTCTGTCAGTTTAGGAATGAATTCCACTTAAAAACAATTCTCCCAGGATAGAACTCATTTGTAAATTGACATCTTACTTTTCTAAGAAAATGGACGACACTCATAAGCACTTACATGGCTGAAAATCCTAGAGTGCACACATTTTCAAGCAGTTCTAATTACACATAGCTCCAAGTTTGCATTTCTACTTGATTGCCAATCACTCTTTTTAACCTGTGTATAACAAAATTTTTGAGATTCTTGAACACTGTGGAGGTTTAAATATGAAAATAGCATAACAAATAATTTTTTTGAAACAGGGTCTCACTACGCAATTCAGATTGGCCTTGAACTCACTATTTAGCCAAGGCTGAATTTGGACTCACAGTGATCCTCCTCCTTCAGTCTTCAGAATTCTGGCATTGTAGGTGAGCACCACCATGCCTGCCCTTATAGCAAATAATTTTATATCAAAAATTACATGACATAGAATACAAAATGTATTTAACAGTCAAGACTGAATCTTCAGGATTTTGCTGCAACCATGGTCTTGGGCCTTCCTTCTCTGCTTCTTTGGATCCTTTTTCTCTTTGCTCTGTAGTTCTTCAAATACATATCTATAGCTCATGCAAGGAAGTTTATATTCTTATCTCGTTCATTTCAAAATTTGTTGAGGTTTGAATGTTACTTTTTAAAAGCAAAATGGAGGCAAGTCTCTAAAATTCACTCAATGACCTACCCCCTTATAAAATCCCCTACAATTGTCCAGTTGACAATTACAGTTTAGTTCTAACCAACAGAACATGATAACAGGATGAGCCATCACCTCTGTGGTAATGGTACATTATATGACAAAGGTGAAAGGATTTTGTAGATGTAATTAAGATCTCTAGCCAATGAACTTTAAGCTAATCTAAAGGGAAAATATCCTGGTTGGTCCTGGCTTAATCAGGTGAGCCCTTCAGTAGCAGGTCTAGAAGTCAAGGACTTTCTCTTGAATATGAGAAAGAAAGCCAAAACAAATTTTACACCTTCATTGTGATGAACACTACCAATAACCATATGAGTTCTGAAAAAGCCATAGCCTCAAAGGGAACCTTGGCCCCAGTTTGCCCCTTGACTGTTACCTCTGAAATATCAAGCAAAGGCCTTGAAGCCCCAGTTAACCCTTTGTCTATAGTCTGTGAAATACCAAGCAAGGGAGATTCCCAACCAAGCTACTTCCAGCCACTGACCCACACAGAATATAAGATGATAAATGCATATTGTTTTAACCTGTTAAGTTTGTGGTGATATGTTACACAGCAATAGAAAATAAACACACACACACACACACACACACACGTTTTTCTCATTCAATACAGGCCTTAAACCAATCACTTTTTTTTCTTTATCACACAATAACCACAACTTTCTAAGACTGGTTTGTTGGAATTCCTGATCCTGAGGCAGCATCAATGAAAACCCATCTAATTGGGTATGAAATGAAACAATCTGAGAAATATTAGCTAATACAGAGAAAATTTTGTGAATATTTCAATGTAAAATGTCTTCAAAACTGGAGTGCTTATAATAGTGATCTTCACCCAAATTAATAGATAGCACCTTCCATCAAAACACAACATTTCACACAAGTTTAAATAACTAGATTTTGCCTTCTTTTAACATGACACAATTCTCATATATGAAAAATGAAGCTTCAATAATGTCATCAGGACACCTGCGTTAAGCATTTTTATTAATGGTAATGGATTGTGCTTCTTTGCACTCGCCTACTGATTCCCACAATCTGACTAATCACAATGATTACTGAGGTGAGAAAGTAGGATTAATTTGTAGCTTCAGAAGAGAAAATAGTAAACACACTGACATGAGGGTGTAGGAGGAAGACTTAGCATGTTTACAACCATGTAAAAATCAGTTCATACATGAAATGTTTTCTTACATAAATACTTACAGTTATGAGACCTGCCCTTAGCATTATGGGATATCTACTCTTAGTTTTCATCTTGGTTTAGGGTGGCCAGATTTAAACTATAATGTCAAAGAGAATTAATATTTTGTCAGTATAGGTTAGCATATGTACCACAAAATAGAGCTAAAGATAATATGTTTTTAAAAGTGAGCCAGGTGATTATTTTTTTTTTAGAAACTGCAAGATCTAATATAAAGTATAATTTATGTTAGTTTTCATGCTCAGTTTTGGAGATACAGAGATAATCTAAGATTAGTTGCTTCCCTGAAATATCTCATTGATAAACACAGATTATTGGGGGAAAGTAATTATCTCATCTTCTTTTCTTCCTTTACTTGTCTGTAAAACAACATTCATTTTTAATTTTATCATTTTTATTATTAGGATCTGGCATGGCATTTTTAACCCATGATCTTACTCATTTCAAAACTATAATTGATGTTTTTTGAGTAGTCCAAGTTTACAGAATGTCGAGCAATTATCTATAAAGCATCTCTTTCTTTTTAAAATAGCTTAGTTACTCTGTCCTGCTTTCAATAAATTGGTTGTTATTAAAGATGAAAACATCTCCAAGAAGAAGCATGCTTAAAATGTTTTAAACAAGAGATTTTGAAACGTTTGACCTGTCAGAAACAGACATTTCAAAGGGTGGTAGTCAAGTTCATCCAATTCCCACACAAATATGGTACCATCAAAATTCAGTACTATGGTCTTCAGAATAAAAGCCAAAAAAAATATTATACATACGACATCTAAAAAGTCTTTCTGTTGATTCGGAAATCATTCTAGTCTTTGAGAATATTTAGGTCCTTATCAGAAATGCTAGCTTCAAAGGGAAGGTTTTTAACAAGTATAATCCTATGTCTAACCCTTTTACCTGGATAAAATTTCTTCTTTGCAAAGTGAATATCATTTACTTGTCAATTACCTTTAACTTATATTGTCTGTCTGTACCAGTAGGATATAAATTCCACAAAAGCAGAGAGGTTTTTGACACATTGGTGCCCTGATGCAGGTAGTGAAGAAGGACTAACTAAAACATAAGAATGCTCATTAAATTTGTTCACTGGATAAACTAACTAATAAAGTAATGCTCAAACATTGTTAGTTCCAATATATCTCGAAAGGATGAGGCTGTTAAGGTGCTGGTTTTTGTCCAGTGTTCTAGAAAACCTTTTTAGAAGCATAAAAGTAATGCTTACTTTTGTACATGGAAAGGTCTGTTACTCAACAATAGACCCTGCCCTTTGACCCAGTTGTTGTTTGTAGGGCTGAATTTATGCTGAATCATTATTTTCTCATCTAAAGATCATCTGACCAACGACCAAACTTTGAAACTATGATTGGCATGGGATAAGAGTATGCCAGTAAAAAGAAATCAGAACAATCCATCAGTGACCCACAAAGGGAATAGACTTCACATTGTTTTTATTGAAATTTAGCTGTAAGAATATCATATTTAAAAATAATTTTGTATTCTGTAGGCCTTTGTGAAGATGATAATAAAATCCATTTCAAATATATTTATATTAAACAACACATTGATTCATTAATAAAATATAAAAATGTCATTTTAGAAAAGTGTAATATGTCTTCCTTAACACAGTTAAGTCTTTTTTCTAGAGTCATATTTCATATTATGCTTCTGTCCAATCATCTCCTTTCCCCATATGTAGGGGAAAATATATTTAGAGGACCAAAGGATAGAGAGCTTAAAAAGACAAGGAGTGTTTGAATGCCATACAAATTGGATCCAGATAATTAGGAAACAGCACATTTATCTGACTTAGCACATTTCCTTTAAATTTCTCCTTCAATAGTGGATATAACACTAAACTACACACCAACACTGCTATCTTAAACTGTACCCAGTGACGAATACCTTTAGTTCTAGCTACTTGGGAGGTTGAGGCAAGAGAATCACTTGAGCCCAAGAGTTTGAGATCATTCTAAGCCACATAACAAAACTCTGTCTCAAAATATAGATAACACATAAACAAACAAACATATAAACACATAACCAAACAAACAAGTAAACATGTATCTGTTATTTTTATGGCTCTCCAGTTGTGAGGAAGAGCATTGAATAGAATACAACTCGAATTTGGATTCTGCTCCTTACTAGCTATGTTACATGTGCAAATTACTAATTTCTCTGAGTCTCAGTGTCTGCCTTCTGTAAAACTACTGAAACACTTTCGAGTTGAAGTTTCTGGGCAGGCCTACAGAGGAGCACAGAACAAAGTGGATGTCTTTACCTGCACACTGGATGCCATCACTGTTAGCTTCTCAAGGACTTTGTTTCCCAAACAAGTTTTTCTTTCTCCTACCTATACAAAGATTCTTTGTTACTGTTTCATTCCATACACACAAAAACTTTCCTTTTTCTCTTCCTACACTCACACACACACACACACACACACATACACACTGATTCTGTTCTCTCAAACTAGCACTTTATATCTTTTATTCTTTTGAGAATAAAACTGCTCCAAAGTTTAGTCCTGTATCCTTAATGGTCAGATTCTCTCTCCACCAGTCTTTCAAACCTTTGTTGCGGATGTCTCCATTTCTCATTGATAAAACCAAAGGTCATTGTCAAGTTACTCACGTAACCTATCAACATTTAATACAAGAGAGCTGGCAGCTCTTTTTATTGTGAAGTAGCTAGCTTCCCTCGACATCATACTCTGAGTTTTCCTCCTATCTCATAGCCATTCAGCTTCTTTTTCTTTCCTGGCTTCTTAGTATTTCAATCTCTCGATCACAGTCACTGAGCCTGTCATCTTTGCTAATTATTTTCAGTTCTTGGGTGCACTCCTTCACTCCAAGGAGTATAAACACCACCCACTTATTAATGGTTCCCATATTTATATCTCTAAGCCAAGAGTTCCAGTTAAACATGTAACTCATCGACTCAAATTCCTACATGACTACCCTTAGGTATCTAACAGGTTGCTTCACATTCTTTGCAAAATGAAGCTGTAATCTACACAACCTGGTCTTCCACAGTCTTCTCCATCTCAGTGTTAACTCAGTTTTTGCATTTACACAGTTCAAATATGCCATTATTACCCTGGAGTCCTCTCTTGTCTAATCTACACATGTAATCCATCTGCAACCCAAATCGCTTTAAATTCAAAACGTATGCAGTTACCGGTCACTTCTCACCAGTATCATTGCTATCAGCCTCCGCAGCATCGTTTCATTACCTGGTCTCCATGCTTCCGCATTGCCCCACCCCACAGTTGACTTCACATTTCAACAGAGTGGTTCTGTTTAGTCACAGGTCAGATTACGTTGCTTCTCGTTTTAAAACCTCTGCTACTTTTCTTCTCATTTATAATAAAAGTCAAAATGTGTGCTATCCTACAAAGCCTAATAAGATCCAGCATAGCATTATTTCTCACACTTTCCCGGCTACTCTCACCCTTGGTGACACACTGTGGTCGCAGTGTTTCCTTATCATTCCAGGAAATCAGGGCAGACTCTTACTTCAATGCCTTTGCACTTACTCCTTCCACCCGGAAGACTCTTTTCTAGATATTACTGTAGTTCACTCTTCGACTGTCTTGTAGTTTGTGTTCGTGTATCTCCTTCTCAGTGAGTCCTTCCCTGGCTTCCCTGTCTGAAACTGCAAACATGAATTCCTGGTGCCCCCTATTTAATTTTCTTGCTTTGTTTTCTCTATAACACATCGTTTCCCAACACTATTTAACTTAGTTTTTTTATTGTCTCCCCCTAAAAGTGAAGACTCCATGTAGGTTGTTATTTTTGACTTTTATTTTATGATGTAGCTCTGATATCCAGAATAGTGACTGGCACAGAGTAGACACTTAATAAATACTTATAAAGTAAATATTAACCACAAAGAAAAACGTTAAACCAAGATCACTTCAGTAAATAAAATGTAGATATCATTATATGGCTTTATACATACAATTATTCACTAAAAATTAAAGGCTAATTTGAAAATATAATGATAAGTATAACAAAGTATACCAGCTGAACAAGTTTATAGTTTAGGAGAAGTTTAAATATATATGAAAGTAGCTATAACAACAGTTATATATTATGTAGTATGTAATATATAACAACGAATATGGAATATATACCTAAATATGCAGAGCAGTCTCACTTATATTATAGTTAAGTATTTATATGCTTGCCAACTATCTTAAATTTAATAATTGTATCCCATAGAGTAGAATACCCAAAATATGTTTAGCAATCAGAAATTAAATAAGTTGTGGACACTCTGATTAAATTAGGTTAAAAAATTTTGTTTGCTATACAATTAATTACATATTAAATTAAGTTACATTGTGACTCTACAAGAAGGGAACTAACTAGACTAAGTTTGATCAAAATGCCAAGATTTTTTTTTTTAGTGTTTTTGAGAACTATTGGAGCATATGGACATAAATTTTTTCATTTTATTTTCAAAAATGACCCAATTAATGCACAGGTACACTTACTTAACAAAGAATGAATGCTCAGAAAGAGTGAATTGTCCAAATTCATACAACATTGGATAGAATAGGGAGTTTTCATCCCAATTTGAAGAATCCTAAGTTATACACATTTTTATTGGCTTTGAAAATGCATATACCTATTAAAACACCTTAATGTTTAATAGTTCCTTGAATATATGACTTTCTTGCTGCTCTGTTAGTTCCTTATGCACAAGAACTGTAATTTCTTTTCACATCAATGCCTCATATCATATCAACATAGAGAAGGTGTTCAACAAGTTAATGGTGAATTAATGCATGATTGAATACATCCGTATACACATGAACAAATGATTGTACAACTAGTGTAATTGTGCAACTTATTAAGTATTTTGACAACACCCTGATTCTTTGTTCATAAAGATTCTTTCTTAAAAGTAAGATAGACTTTGTAAAAAAAAAAAAAGACCAAAACTGAAAAATAACTGCCTTATTTTTTTCATTTCACTTCATTTACAAACATTTTGAGCCTAGAAGTATAGTGTACCATCATATTGTACAAAGAGAATGGGAATCACTAAAGGGAAATTCTCTGAATTCTCTGGCACAATGTCTTGGTTTTTAGTTTGATTACTAAGACCTGGATATTTTTTCTTCTCTGATTTTGCTTACCTTAATTTCTATTTTGTCTTTTTGGAATATATAAAAGTACTATATAATATGAAACAATAAAGATGGAAGTAACTAAAAATGTAATGCAACTTTCATTGCAAGGTATTTTGTACTGTCTAATATTCTTAGTTGGGAAGAGTAGAAAATACTTTACATGCATTTAAATCCAGAAAACTGGAAGTATAGTCCAGTGTCCATATTAAATGCACAAATTGGAAATATGTCATTTTTTCTCTTCTGAAGGTCTTTGAATTTATTTAATAAAGTAATTTGGGGTCATATGAAATACGTGTACCCATATAAAACATGTTCTAGAAAAGCTTCTATATTGTCACTTACCAGCTTGTTGTATCTTTTTACATCATAGAAAATGACATCAGAAAAATAACTCTTGTTAACAGTCCATTCTCTATTACTGTAACCCAGCATATGAATCTCGGTAACTGGCAAAGAAAGGAAGTTTTTTGAATGCACAGTATTAGAAGCTAAAATTCCAAACAATATGATATTGGTTCTGGTTAGGGCCAACTAGACTGTGCCACCACTTGGAAGATGAAAGCATGGTGGGGACACATACAAGGGAGAGAAAACCTCACAAGACAGAAGGCAGAGGAACTGAGACATCATGGGGGTTGTTATTTGTCATAGTAACCCTCCTATAAGAACAAACTCAGGTGTCGCATGGCAACTACCCTAATCCGTTCCAAGGACTCACCACCACTGACCTACAGGCCTGTTCCCAGTTGGCTCTACCTCTTGAAAATTCCACAGCATCTTTCAGCACCACTGCCCTGACCACCAAGCTCCCAAGACGTGAACCTTTGGGGGAACAAAGAAAATACAAATCATAACACTTTGAAAGATTTGACTTTTAAAAAGTCAAGTACCTCAGAAATAAAGAAAATATGATTTCAAGTTTATGAAATAAAACTCAAGCTGAGACTAATAAGAAAGAAAATTTAAATTTATTATTAACTAAATATAGCTGCAAATTAACTCATTTTCTTGAATACATGTTGCTCTCACATTTCTATGCTATTTCTTCTTTGAAATAAAAAGCTTTTGCATCCCTGATTAAGCAGTTTGATAACAAAAAAGTATAACTCAAATTCTTTCAGAAAAATGGGGCATTACATCTTTATAATTTGATAAATGCAGAGTTCAGTTAGGAAAAAAATGAAAATTGACCACTATATTGAATACATCTTATTCATGTGCCTCACTGGAGAGCTGGTAGCCTGTTTATTGATTCTTTAATTATTCTTTTATTCCATTTTAAACTGCACAAAAACATAGAAAGCATATAAATTTTAGTACGTACTTATAAGGATATTCGTTGGCTGATATTATAGAAACCAGGGACCTCAAAGTTGATTCTTTTAAAATATTTACACCATCCACATCTTATCCTGTTGAGGAAAGGTCCTGAGTCCTTCCAAGCACGTCTGAGGCTGACTGCTTGGAATTTTAATGCCTCTTAGTCGACATGGTCTCTGATTCAAAGCACCATTGGCTTTAAACTTTATAATGCCAGGAGCAGTAAGCAATTTCCCTGGACTTTCTGCTGATACTCTTGAACAAATTTGTTTTTTTTTAACCACTCTTCAAACCTGAATAACATTCAATGTTTGACTTGTTATTCTTATCCAAATATGAATAACTGTTCCCAAAGATGAGTCAGCACAGCTTTTATTAAAGATTATTCTCATGCATTTCAAAACAAACAAACAAACAAACAGGCAGCCTAGCTATGTGTGGAGGCATGAAGTGTAGCCCAGAGGACTCATAAAGACAAGTGGGCACCAACAAATGAAACTTGTTTGTTCTCTTTCTATTACTTACTCTTACTCTCCAGGCACAGTGCTGAGTAGTTTCGATCCAAGTCCAAGTTGAGTAGGATTTAAGCGTTAACCACACAATGCAACAAAGAGATAAGAAATAAGACAGCAGAAAAATCACCATATAGTATAAACATAAGTTTGCAAAAAGTAAAAGCAGGTACTTTCTAGGACTTCACACACATTTCCTTAGGAATTCAGCATGATAAGCCAGGTGTGGTAGCATACACTTGCAATCCCGTTATGTGAGAGGCTGAGGCAAAAGGATTGCCATAAATTTGAGGTCAGCCTGGGCTACATTGTGAGTTCAAGGTCACCTTAAACTACACAGCAAGACCCTGTCTCAAAAAGCAAAACCAAAACATAAAAAAAGAGCATTCAGCATAATTAAATTTTCTAGTGCAAATGTGCCATATTATATAATTATAGTATTTTTTGTTTTCATAATTAACACTCATTTAGACTCTTGAAATGTGTATTTTTATCAATGAAAAATTTATAAATAATTCACATTAGTTTACAAAGCTATTTTCTGTGAGATTAATCTATGAACAATATTAAAACAGAGACTCAAGATTTTCTTTAGACTTCGCTGTTATCACAGTTGTGTAGACTTCAGATTTTTAAATGGAGCATACATATGAGGATAACTTTCATGATCACTCTTAACACATTTTGAGTGAATGAGCATTTTCTCAAGAATGTCAAAAATATTTTCTTGATCCTTAAACTTGTCCTTCAGGCAAAAACAACAGCAACAAAACTGATGTCGAGTATACTTGAAACAGTCACATTTTCATAAGCGTTTAAACACTTTCTCTAATGCATAAGGCAATGCACTAGAATGATGCCGTGATCTGAGAGAAAAAACCTCATAAGAGCAAAGATAGTTTGTCCTTGACCCTTGACAATCATCACTGCTAATTCTAACACAATATAGACCACACTCTACTCAAAAATTAATGTCTTTTCAGTATTTCACAGTGACTAGGAAGAATGTCAGAATGAGATTGTTGGTAGAGTAAAAGTTTCAGGCTTGGTGAGGACCAGCCTCCCGCAAAAATCAGCCTGAACTGTCCTGGGCCAATTACTTAACTGGATAAATGTCAACTTCCTAATCTAAAATAGCTCGTACCATAGGATAGTTCTGAAATGTGACATGTGATAAATGCCCAACATGTACTAACTTCCTTCTTTTCTTACATTCTTGTGAAAGTGTTAATCTTCTATTTTCATGTTTGTTTTCTCCCAAGTGACTTTATTTATTGGTAATAGAGTTCAATGTCTGAATCAGTTTTTCTCATGCTCTTTTTAAAAGCACAAGTGATAAAGAAAAGGGTCAGTGTTTCAGGGACTCACCAAACCTGTTTGTATCTTGGCAAAATACTGAATGCAATGCTTTGAGCTTATCTAAATTTCATGACCATTTAATCAGCCAAAATTTTGTATACACTTAATAGACTTACTAAGTGGAACAATTTGAAAGAGTACTGTATAGACTGACTTACCTTATAAAATTTTGAACTGCTTCTCATCGACAATTAAAATTTTATGAAAATTGTTCCCCACAAATACTACAAAGTACCATTCTTTTTATTTTTTAATAGGGATCTCCATGGGAGAAAAACAGTATGAAGGAGAGAGAGAGAGGGAGAGGGAGGGAGAGGGAGAGGGGGAAAGAAAGGGAGAGAGGGAGAGAGAGGGAGAGGGGGTGGGGAGGGGGAGGGGGAGAGAAAAAGAGAGTTTTACTATGAGAATTGACTGAAAAGACCCATGACCTGCATTTTGAAAGTTGTAGAGCAAGGAAAATCAACAACATAATTCAGCCCATGTTTATTTTAAGGCATTCAGACCAGATAAGATAATAGTATAACTCTCAATTTAAGGACAAAGGTCTAAGAATCAGAACTTCAGTGCCTAAAGACAGTACAAAATGACTGTACCAAATTGAATGTGTCCTTCTTCAACCATTTTGTTCTTTTGGGGCCCTCAGTGGATTGGATGATGCCCATTCCTCTGTTGAGGGTACATTTTCTTTTCATGTTACCGATTTACATGCTAATCTCTTCAGATGCCTGAGAAATAATGTTTTACAAGTTCTCTGAGCATTCTTATTCATCCAAGTTGATACATAAAATTAGGAATCCTATATTTATTGTATTCTATTCTCTTGCTTCTGAAATGAACTGGATATTTCCACATAGCTGATAAACAGATAATAACTTTTATTAAGATTAAGCCTACTGGTTGTTGACTTTATTAAGTGATTCAGTTGATTCATTCTTACCATATTTCTCAATGGCAAGCTATCACTCAATGATAGGTTAGAAGCCTGTTTTATAATTGCATTTTAGCACAAGAAGAACTTACCTTAGGTCAACTGCCATGGAATCATTTCAGATTCTCTTGTCACACAGCTTCTCTTCTTACTATGATAGACATGACATCAATTATGGAAGATGAAAAGGGACAAATGCAGAGAAAAGTCACCGACTGATAGCGTACATGCACTGTCTCTACAATGGAGCAGTGATGCTTTGAACCACTTCTTTTGTTACTTTGGACATTACTAAAGCCACATTGTTTATTGAGCTTAGGATCAACTGTTATGATCGATGGGATTTTTTGGTCACTTTTTCATTCTGACTGAATTCTGATACCACAATGGTTATGTCTGTTTCGTTTTATTGTTTGATCATCACTAAATATAATACTAATACATTACTTTCATAAAAATCTTTTGTTTCATTTGACACTTTCCTGTATATAAAATATGTTCATATACTATCTCATATGTGCTTCATAATAAGTCTAGCATTGTTGTATAAATGTAATAGAATACAAAAGTAACATTAGTAATCAATATGTATTGAAAAACTTCATATGAACACAATGTTAGACTAAACCTTTATACCTTACTTACTTTCATAAGTATGTTTTGTAGTTGAAAGCATAGAGTTTAAACAATACTTTCCAAGCTCAAACAGTAAAATAGTGACAAAACTGCATTTATAAGGCCATAAATATGTGAGGGTGTATGTATCCATTTACCCACCTATCTGTGCACACATATGTGAATACACACAAAGTGTAGATATGTGTGTTTGCACACATGCATTGTATGTGAATATATATCCTGGGGCCCATGTAAAGCACAGAGTAATCTCCAGAGATTATTTTTCAAATTCTGAAGAACTTTTCCATTCTTTCAGATCTAGGAGGCAGTTAGCTTTGACTTATAGGAAAGTACATTATATTTGGTATTTTTTTTCTTTTTAGGAAAGGAAAGATTTATTTAGCTTACAGTTTTTGTAGGTTTTAGTCTATACTCAGTTGACTCCAACGCAGCATGGCATAGCTAAGGGGAAACCTTTCATGGCAGATGCAAGCAACAAGAATGAAAAGGGCAAAAAGGCATATATATTAGGTATGTTTTAAGACAAGGCAAGGAAAGACATATTCTCCTAGGAGGTCATGTGGCAGAAAAAAAGTTATATGGCAGAAAAATTAAAAGGGAATGTGCTAAACCTTTTAATCTGAGATGGTTAATTCACTCCTGTTAATTCAAAGATGTTATTAAACTCTCAGGTATGGAAAACCTGGCTTCTTCACATGAAATCTCAAACAGTTTGAGCTCAAGAATAAAATTTTCAAATTTATTAAATTTGCTAGAAATCTTGCAGAGGCTATAACATTATGTCAATGATGCCCAGCTCTGTTTCCTATTGGATTCTAGTTGGCAAGATATCCAAGAATGAAGAAGCACACCAGAATACTGAAAGGACAAAAAGAGTTAGCAAATGGTATACAACAATCTTCCATTGATTTGAAAATCAGCATATATATCCATGATGGCCTACAAACTAAGAGTGGGTAGTGCTGTTGGTAATAATGGAAAGAGACAGAGATAGATTGAAAATTCAATAAAATTCCAAGATAAACACTATGGGAGAAGAATCCCGATTCAACCATGTTCAATAAGATGTGTACACCAAATCAGAGTGAAAGTTAGGAAAAATAGATTACATTGTCTTATTATGTTAAAGATTTATCTGTATACTCATTAGTAACAGCATTGCTTGATATTTATGAAATTCTATCTCCACTATTTAGATTGTAATACATTAGAAATTCAACAAAGAATATTTAAGAATTCTTTTGAAACTTGAGGCCAGTATTTGAAATATTTTCTGTAACATATTGTGGTATTTTATCTAATTAAAAATTTCCATTCAAATTTTTGTTTTTTTCATATTCACATAAACTAGAGTTCCATAATTCCAAATTTAGATGAATTTCAAATTAAATAATGATATGGAAAATTTTTAAACTTTTGATGAGTTGTAATTTCTTCTTCTTATTATTATTATTTTTTTTTTTTTGCGGCACCGGGGATTGAACTCACGACCTTGCGCTTGCCGGGCAGGCACTTAGACCACTGAGCTAGATCCCCAGCCCCGAGTTGTAATTTCTTGTAATTGAATATAAACTTAACATCAAACTTAATTGCCTAAAAGAAATGTTTCAGTTTTCATGCCTCTAGTTATGTTATTTTTACACAGAATTTTAGTGTTTATTTTGGAAAAATTGAAAATTTCTTGTCACTTTTGTAGTTCTGTACCAACTCACTCCTACTGAAAACAAGCTGCCTTTCAAGTAGTTTAAATGAATGCTAAACTTACTCCACAAGTGAGTTTAGTATGCTTCTATATTAGTCACCTTTCCCACTGCTGGCATAAACGCTCAACACTCACAACTGAAAGGAGGAAAGCTTTAATTGGCTTGTTTTCAGAAGGTTCAGTCTATAACTGATGGGCTCCACTGTGGAAGGTCTTGACCAAGGAATGCTTCTCACAACGTGGTGGCTGGGAAGCAGAGCAGGGGAACAGTACCAGAGAGGCGGGGTCTAGGAACCAGATACAGTATGTAAAGTCATGCTACCAGAAAAACCCTAGGGAGTTCTTTTCTAATCTGCTGGGTAGCTCTCAAGTTAAACATGTTAAGAATCTGGCTTGTTACATTCCACCCCATGTTAACTTGACAGCAAAACACATCTCCTTAAACTATATTCAATCACCAAGTAAACACAAGGTCATAATTGTCCCTGATATAACTATCCTATTTAAACTTGGCAATGCAGTAATCCCTTTCTCTAAACTCTTCATAGCTATAGCGTTTCTCAAAAGTCCAAGTGCAAAGTCTCTTCTGAGGCTCAAGGCAAACTTTTATCTTTAAACCTCTGTAAAATTTAAAGAGCAAGTTACTTAATCCCTAGATACAATGTGGCAGGATAAAAATACCTATTCCAAAATAGAGGAATAGGACAATAGAAAAGAATAAAACCAAAGCAAGACAGAAACTCAATTTCTGTAGTTCTGTGTCCAGCCTATAACTTTAATATGTTTGTTGCAAAGAGCTTTGGAAGCCACATTCCTATGGCCTTACTGGTTGCAAATCGTATGGTTTCTTTGGGGGCTGTCTCCACTCATTGTCTGTAGCTGTCCTCAGGAAACATTCCATGTTTGTGGTCTTTGTAATTTCTTAGGATCTTTACTGTATCTTTGACTTCATTCCACTGCCTCACACACCCACTTCAAAAGCACACTGCTTCATCTTCCAGGTATTTCTTTGAAATCTAGGTGAAAGTTTCCTTGGCATCACTACTCTTGCATCTGGCATTCCAATAAAACTACCATAATATAAACAAGGCCAATGCTGTTGTTATGGGGAGCAGCAGCCAGATTCCCCTTGGACCATGATTGCAATGTCCTCTGTATGCCTTGGATACTGAGCACTGTGAAGTGTATCCTGGGATTCCACTTTCCTAGGTGGCCCTTCCCAAGCAAAGGGCATAGGGGCTCACTTTTTACATGAAAAGTTTACATTTTGTACCTTTGAACCTAAGATGAATGGGGTGTTATTGATTCCTGAGATTCCTTCAAGGCATCTTTCTTCTTGTATCAGTTGAAACTTCTTGATTTCTTTTAAATTGATTCAAATCTTTTGGTAATCATGTTTACTTTGGCCCCAACATTACACACATTTTGTTAGGGTCAAAATTTAAGATTTTCAAATATTCTTACCCTCTTTTGGCTCCTAATTCTCATCTGGCTAAAAGCAACAAAGAATATCCATACCTATATATTGGGTTGCCTTAAAATTTCTTTACCTGTATCAACTAGTACATCACCCTTAATCTTAGCTTCCCATAAAGTCTCAAGGCATGGGCAAAATGTAAACAAACTTTTGCTGGAATGTAACACTCACAGCTTCTCATCCAGTTCCTAATAGCACTCCCAATCCCAACTAAAACCTTCTGAGCATAACCTTTACTGTTCACATTCCTATCTGAAATCTTCACTTGCAAGTTCCAACCAGAGTCACCTACATGCTCTGGTTATAACATTCTAAATTTTCTCTATCCTGCATTTCTAAAAGTTTCTAACTCCTCCTTCAAACTAGTCCCAAGGCTTCTGAACCACATGATCAGATATAGTTACAGCAATGATTCCAATTGTCTGATACAAATTTTTTGTATTAGTTTTTCCTTGGTAGTACAAATACACTACACTCACAACTTAATGCAGGAGAGGTTATATAGGCTCCCAGTTTCTAAGGATTGAGCCCATTGTCAGCATCCTCCAAAATAGAAGCATTATGGCAGAAGAGCTTGATAGAAAAATGCAGTTCACCTTATGGTGGGCTTATGGAAGCAGATTAGACAAATAAAACCAGAAAGAAAGGGCAGGCTCTAGCTAGGTATCTTATCAAAAGTCATACCCCCATGACTCATCTAGGAATGCCCACAGCTGTTCTTTACTAATCTCTTAGGCAGTTCTCTAGTCAGTCAAACTGAAAATCCAGCTTAACTGTCATAATTCCCAACAGAAGTTCATTGCACTGAGCTATGTTTTCTCTTCTTAGAAAAATGTTTAAAATAAAATTACTGCATAGTGGTTTGTCAATTAAAAAAATGTACCAACATTCTGAGTTACAGTTCCCCCAAATACCTGAGTGAATTAACAACCCGAATAACATTAGAAACTCATCACAAAACAGTTTTTAAAATTCTTTTCCATGAATAATGTTTTAGGTAATAGCCAGATCCACTGACAGGTAAGTGGTAAGATTTCTATTATTTTCCTCCACTTTAGTGATTAGTCCTACTGAACTGTTAAAATGCAGGTTATCCTTAAAATCTCTTTTACATAATGATCTTTCTCTCATGAAGTATTGTTTAAAATATAACTATACCATTTCAGGGAAAGACTAAATTAATATCAAGTATATTACTAAATAAGTACAATTTTAATGACATGTATTAAGGCCTTTTATCAGACCTTTCTATGTTTTACATCCAGAGAAAATTAAATGAGAGGGTAAACCACCAGGCAGATAGACCTTGAAAATCAGGGCAAATCCAGATTTAGGAACAACTCTATAAAGCAAAAAGCAAGGAATTTAAGATGATAGATTCTGGGACATGGAGAAAGGAACAGACAAGAGGTAGAAACAAAGGTAAAAGAGTTGAACAGCAATCAGCAATTCAATTAGTCAATAAAGTATTTATTAAGTGCTTGCAGTATAGCAATTTGTTCTTTATATCTATAAAATCTGGACAAGTATGAGATTGTGTTCACAGAGTTTGGTTTATAAAATAGCCTTCGGCTGACTTCATACAGGTGACACAGGGTTATAATGAGTTCCTTGTGGTACATTCAATATAATAAAATTCTTCGGATGGGATCCAAAGCACATTTGTCCTTACTGAACCAGTTTCTCATTTGTTAGAGATGCTGCAGTGCTGGAAATGTACTGGTCAGTCATTCTAAAATTAACAGTTAAGTACCAGATAATGAGGAAGCCTCTGAAATCGCACATGAATTTCACTAGTATTTTATGATATTAATGCCAAAAATTTTGTATAATTTTACTTAAATTAAATAGTATATTTTAGCATGATCAAAAAGTTATCATGATCCAAAAGAAAGAAATGATTAAAATCACTAAGGTCTTTATTTTAACATTCATACATAAAGTATTCTCCACTCCTACAGGAATTCTTTAGCGAACTGATTTTCAGTCTTATCCAGGATTTGCTTTAGTGTTTAATATTATTATTAATATTGGGACACGTGTTACCGGTTTTGTTCCCTTTGATCTCATCACTATGTAACTTAGAAACTAATTTTCTTCCTACCTTTTGTCGCACAGAACTGTATGGCATACATTTTGGTGAATTCATCTGGTTATATAAGTTTGTTTAATATTCACATTTTTTCAAATTCTTTTTTAATTTCCTCTTCTATTTTACCTTAATACATTGAATTTTATTCTGATACATCATACATATATAAATATAATTACAAATATATATATAATATTCATGCTTGTTTCAACATTAGTATATACTGTACTGATTCACATTCAAGGTTAGTGGCTTGTAAATTTACTAGTAACTTATCTATTTCACTTTAGACAGACAGATGATAGATTAATAATCATCTCACTATACAACCGACAATATAAGACAATAACTAGATTCGACTCAGTCATCAACATGTTCTTAGTTTAGTCATGTGAATTACTGTTATGCAACTTGTGCACATGGCAAACAAGAATGCTAAAGGAGCCTTCTTTTTTCACATTGGAGGGTGAAAGAGGAATTTTATTTTTTTATTCAATATCATGTACAAAAGATGGAAGTATTTTATTCCATGTATTTTATTTAATTTCACAATACATTTCACACATGTTAGTATTTCAGAAGTGGAATAACTATAATCATATAGTAATATTTTGTTTAAGGAAATAAACTTCTAAACCCAAAAGACATTTTATTCATTATAATTTTTATTTTTCTTAACTTAATCTGAAGATAATGTATGCAATAAATAAAATAGTAATCTGGAGAAACAAGATTGATGTTTAAAACTTTTTTGAATTTTTTCTTCAGCCTATGGACATTTACAGAATGTTTGAAAATTGTAGAAATATATAAATTAAGTGTGTCTGACAAACACGTGTTTCATCAATTAGAGTAGGCATGATTATTCATATTAAAAGAACTTCCAAGTATCAATGGCTTCAACCAATCTGTTGATTTTCTTTCACCTGTGTTTCATATGTAGAGCAGGTTAACTAGGATCTTTGTTCACTATAATTACTAAGAATGCAGGTTGGCTGTAGTTTATTCGAAAGAACAAGCTACATGAGGTTACTGAACATTTTGAAATGTGGCTGAGATGAAATGCACTCTTAATGTAAAATTCATACCAGACATTCATGATTTATTTAACACCAAAACTATATGATGCTATTTCTTCAGTGATTAATATATACGTCATATGTTAAGGTGATATTTGGGACATATTAGTAAAGTAAATGTCACCTGTCTCTGTGTCTCTGTCTCTGTCTCTGTCTCTATCTGCCATTCTGTCGTACTGGGGACTGAACCTAGAGCCCTCCCTCTGAGTTACAACCCCCAAACTCTTTTTAAGACAGGGTCTAATTAAGATTGGGTTTGAACTTGTCATACTGCTCTTCAACCTCCCAAAGTGCTTAGATTATAGGACTGTGCCAACATACGTGCCTTCCTTTTCTTAAATACGGTTACTAGAAAATTTAAATTATATGGTTTGTGCTCATGTCACATGGGCATTGCTATTTGTACATTTTGTGCATGAACTGCACAGCAGAAAGAAAAGAATATAGTAAATTTTGCGCAAGATATTGACGTTTCCATTGGACAACAACATTCATTTTCAGTTACATTGTGTTGGATCAAAGAAACCCATAAACTTATGAACGTTTTAAAAGCTTAGAGATGTAGAGAAATACAAACATCCTGCATGTTTAAAAAGTAACTTTGAACACTGCTACACTATATACTATCAAGACTGCAACATCAAACTTTAATCTGTGCGTATAATTTTGTTAGTATACCAATAAAATTATTTCTTATTTTTAATTGCCTTAGTGCTCACTGTAATGTTTTTGTCCTTGATTGCCTAGCTTTGATTCATATGTAACCAGAAAACTAGACTACTTTGAATAATCTTATGAAGAACACTACACTGATAATTTTGACTGGGAAACCAACTAAGGTTCATGAAAAATGAGAGGGAGAAGAATGAAAGAGTGAAAAACAGACAGTGACAGATAGAAGGAAAGAAAAAAAGAAAGAAGAAAAATAAAATGTTAAGATCCATAAAGGACAGAAGAAAGCAATGCCCATGCCTGTGAGCTGTGGAGAGGGGTGCGCAGTGGCGTCTCACGTCAAAGCATTTTTAAAAGGGAAGGAGGCAGAACATTAAGAATTCTAATGAGCAGAAGTTTCCTACCACATTATATTAGTAACCTGATTTTCTCCTTTGATATTGAGGGAAATTTAAATTGTTCTTTTAATTCAGAAGTTTAGCTAGGTATGTCATATAGTAAATTCTTTTACGTTTTTTCTTTACCTTAAATATGGCAAAATCTTCTAATCTCTTTTCTCAGTTCTGTATTATTTCTTTTCCCGTTATTAAGTTTCCTTTCTTAGGAACACCTGAAATGTTTCGATTTGTCTCTCAATTCTTTATACCCTGTGTATCTATTTATATCTATGTGCCTATGTGCAGGGACACACACACACACACACACACACACAGAGTCACATACAAATGTTATTTTTATGCTTTTGTTCTCTCTCCAATCAGAAAAAAATTTGTGACATATCTGCCATCCTTGTTTTCATGTTCTGCAATTCCAATTCAAATGTCCTTTGCTTTCAGTCTTTATGTTCATTATGTAATTGCTCTTTGGTTTTCTTGCAGTACTTACATAGGTGTTTTATCCAGGTAAACTCCTATCTCCAAATGGCTGAGTTTTTGTAAAGAGCAGCAGCATCCACTAAGACTTTCTAAAACGATAGAAAGCCAGGCGTGGTGGCATGTGCCTGTAATCCCAGCACTAGAGAACCTGAGGCAGGAGGATCACTGTGAGTTCAAGTCCAGCCTGGGCTACAAAGTGAGTTAAAGGCCGGCCTGCACTGCATAGTTTTTGTTTCAAAAAGACAAAAAAAAAAAAAAGTAAATAAAATGATAGAAATGTTCTGTGTTCTGTGAAATGCAGTAATTACTAGCTACATTTGACTGTAGGTCCCTTGAAATGTGATGGGTAGAAGTAATTTTTCAATTTTAGTACATTTAACTTTAAATAACCACATGTCAACACCACAAATGTCAAATGCATGCTTTTTCTATAATGTTTACTTTCTCTAAACTCCTTTAGTAAATTGTTATTAGTTATGGTCTTACATTGCTTTTTCTAGAAAATGTTCCCTTCAACTGCTATGTTGTAGCTTCTACATTGGATATTTTTATTGAATCATTTTGAAATAGAGAAGAGGTTTCCAGATTTGATATTTGTCAAAATATATTTTTTCAACCTTGTGCAATTCTCTCAGATTTAAGTGGTAAGATGTAAAATTTAGTGTAATGGGAAAATACTTAACCAACTTTCCATATGTAAATTCACTCAGAAATAATTTAATATATTCTAGTGAAATACATTAGAACCATTTTCAAATTTCACTATAATTAACACTCAAACTTATATACCACATGAGGATTACGCTTTCTAACATGAAGAATCTTTAGGTTTCTATTTATCTTTAGAGCAAATACTATGAGGCCCAGTCCTTCAAGAGGACAATGTATTACTTTTGGATCAACTTCCCATCTCCACATTTCAATTGTTTACTTGGCAATTTTCTGGTAGTCATTATCCTAACATCTGTATGTGCTTTAGCATGACCATGGTAGTTATTCCACTCTCCTCATATGCAAGTTTTCCAAAGTTCATGTGAACTTTTCTTGTCCCACAATTAGAATCACTAACTGTGCAAACACCTCTGATTTCTTCTACTGAAAACAAATGCTTAGGGTGTCCATAGTTATTATATTGACTTGTTTCCTGACTTTTTAGTGAACAAAGATTGGAAAAACTACTTATGTTCTTTTTTTTTTATTTTAAAGAGAATAGTACACAACAAAACAAAACAGAACGAAAAAAGCGAAAGAAAACAGAATAGAGTCAAACATAAAATAGCGTTTCAAAAGAGAACACTGCAAGCTATACAGGTTTTTAAGACATAACAACCGGAGATTAACAATGGTTACCCTAGTGTCTCTTGCTTTCTTCAAAATGGTTATTCATACATTTACAGACAGTAAACTCAAACAAAACAAAGTAGTATAAAACCAGATAAAAGAGAATATCATTACAGGTCTTCAAGTCGGATAACAAGAA